>CM074444.1:15171050-15323550 GCA_037101425.1 Elopichthys bambusa
CAGAATCAATTGGCGGTGTAATGAGATGGCTTGGTGCCAGGTTTCCATGGAGCTCACTTTTCCTGTCCTTCACTGGAGGATTTGTAAATTAAAGGGAGAGAGAAAGCTTGGGAGGGAGACAGGAGAGAAAAGGAGAGAGGCAAACAGAAAGAAAAGGAGGGAGTGGGTGGCAGAGGAGTAGCAAAAGGGCACAACCAAAGGAGGGGGCACGGAGCTAGACAGAGAAAGGTGCGGCGATTTACAAAAAAGAAAAGGGGGGTGCGAGACAGAGCCTTGGACTGCTATAGCTTCAGAGAGTTTGGCACAGTGCAATTCGCTGAAGATGATGGGGCTTCATAATGTGCACTGATATCTTTCAGACATTTTTTGATGTTGTACTCAAGCTTAGGGTTTCAGAGATAAGGTGCACTTGGTGTAGGGATGAAAAGAAGGTCTCTCCTTTCTATTTCTGTGTGCCGCACCGGTACGCTATTTTCATTTCTGCCCCCTTGAGCCAAGAATTCGTCTGATAAAGCATAATGAAATTAATGCAGTGATATGTCTCTCATTTATACAGCAGCAAAACAACTGCCATGATAAGGCAAGAAGTGGCTAATTAGCATTATAAAACATTGCTTATTTCGAGAATAATTCACTTTGCAACTCTATTATGAGTAGCCTTGCGCAAGAAGTTCTTCGTTTGTTACTATCACGGCTTTTGTCCAGTTCCGGGTGTACATTTTTGAATAGAGTATGCTTAAAATCTAAAGGTTTTCTCGCACACAAAGGACTCTCATCTTGTGCGTTTCATGAAGGTCTTTTGTTCGTACAAAAGGCAACTTCTTTCTTTTAGGAGCTTAATTCTTCCACTCCAAAGGTGTTTTGTTCACAAGATCCTCAGTTTGACATTTTTGAATTTACCACCAGCTCTCCCGCAGGCACCACAGTGTTTTTGGCATACCGTATATTAATTTACATCATGATTTGTCTGTTTATCCAGACTCGGATAATCCTTTTTACTCTGATGACAAATTTATGGCACTCATATTTTATGGGTTTTAAACTCTTTAAGCTGATAATTTATTTTAAATTAAACAGTTTGCAGAAGCTGGAACTATCCTTGTTTTGATGCAAGGCTTTCTGGATTTGGGGGAGTAGTGTGGACGTTGAGGGTGCTGACTGGGCCCGTGTTGGATTAGAAGCCTGAAGTATACTGACAACGCATTTGAGGTCATTTGGGGACACACAAGACTGTAACCCTCTGAGAACCACAGAGGAACTTGCTGAGTCATGGTCTCAAATCGGCTTCAACCAATCCTGAAGGGTGGATGCGATGATGGTGGAACAGAGTGGATAGTGTTGCAGTGGTTCATGGGTTGACGGGAACAAAGAGACTCTTCATGTCCTCTGAGCCTCACATGCATCATCTTGCATAAAGCTTGTTCTGGCTATACAGGGATATTATCCTCTTATTTCCCCAATACATTCTTAAGATGTGGAGCACAGATAACATAAAGCAAAGGAGAAGATGCTTGAACCTTACCACAGATCAGAGCCAAATGACACTAATTGGTCCACCAACGCTGTTGTCCCTTGACTGCAGACTACATTGTAATGAAAACAAAATGCCAGTTTTCTTTCCCATGAAATTAACAGTAATTAACTAGTAACACTGCTGGGCATTTTTTGACGTGCGAATATTTATAATTTATTTAAAATGCTGTGTCTTAAAGAATAAGTTTTATTCTTTCTGATGAACACAATCAGAGAAATATTAGTAAATATCCTGATGCATTCAAGCTTTATAATGGCAGTGAACAGGGGTCACGAGTATGAGCTGAAGAAAGTGCTTCCATCCACATCCATCCATCATAAACGTCCGCACGGCTCCAGGGGGTTAAGAAAGGCCTTCTGAAGCAAAGCGATGCGTTTGTGTAAAAAAAAATATCCTCAACAAGTTATGGCGTAAAATATCTAGCTTCCGCCAGACCGCCTTCTGTATTGAACTTACGAAGAAAGTGTAAAACTCTCACAGTTCAAAAAGCTTACGCTACGTCCTTCGCCTTCCCTATTCGACTTACGGACAAAGCTTAACTGACGTGACGCCAGTTTACACTTTCTTTGTTAGTTAGTAGAAGGCAGTCTGGCGGATGCTAGATATTTTACTTCATAACTTGTTAAATATTGATTTTTTTTTTTTTTTTTTACAAAAATGCAGCACATCGCTTCAGAAGGCCTTTATTACCCCCCCCCAGAGCTGTGTGGAGTACACGTTTATGATGGATGGATGGATGTGAATGGAGACACTTTCTTCAGCTCATACTCGTGAGTCCTGCTCACTGCCATTATAAAGCTCGGATGCGTCAGGATATTCATTAATATTTCTCAGATTTTGTTCATCAGAAAGAAGAAAGTCATATACACCTAGGATGGTTTGAGGGTGAGTAAAGTTTGGGCTAATTTTCATTTGAAAGTGAACTAATCCTTTAATGTAGAAGCCTTGGTTTTTATAGTAAAAAAGAAAAATGGTGGATGATGTACTGTAGTCGTGTCCAAATGTTTGAGACCGCTAGTGAAAATGCTTATATTTTGCATTTTTATTTTAATTCATATTTAAAGAAATGTGCATAATTATGCATAATAATCCATTTATTTTCTTTAATATTTTAAAATGTAAAAATATAATTTGTAGTTTTTAAGAATTAAAAATAATAAGAATGCTCCTGTTTGTGTTAATAAAAGCCACTCTCAAGCTACATTATTTGTGTCAAACCTGATGATCATGTTATCCAGCATGATTTGAGATGATTCAAAGAGCGTCTTGTGCTTCAGTGGTAACAAGAACATCTGATCTCACCATCTGTGCAAAGAAATTTATATGGTCAATGTCACAAATTATCTTATTCAATTTCAGATTCTACATTTATTCAACTTGAATCTCACTCTGTCTTGTAATGTCACTTTCTGGCATGGTTTCTAGCTCTGGCTTTCTATCCGGCTGGTCAGGAGTGAGACAGAGAGACCAGTGGCCCGTTTGTCTGAGATTTTGGTTAATGCAACGGATTGGTGGAGCAGTGCCGCAGTTGTGCGTGAGTAGAATATCAGAGAGAGAGGGAGAGGCATGGAATTTGGAGGGGTGAGACATGGTGCCTTCCTAACTGAGTCTGAAGGCATATGTTTATCACCGACACAGTGCACAATGTACACGACTCACTCTCCCTCCCACCATGCTGGGAGTGGAGTACGAGGCACTGAAGATATTGCTTACAGTCAGTGCTCCAGGGGAAACACCACAGCGTGTTCACATGGCTTCTCCCCGTCCCCTGGGAAACGGCACATACCCGCCGGGCATTCAGGTCTATTAGGGTGTCAGCTTCAGTCTGCTGAGTAGAACCGGCATCTTAAAGTGTGGAAGCTTGAGATAATGGGAAGATTTTAAAGTACTTTGTTTGGCCTTATGCTAGCATCAGTGCTTAAAACATATTCCTTCCTCTGCTGCTGTTTTTTTTGTTGTTGTTGTTGTTTTTTGGGTTTTTTTGGGTATATTTAGGTCTGTTGCTCTGATTTATGTACGTCTACATACCTAAGCGCTATATTTGCAGACTGCTGATCCTTAGAAGATGTGCCACAATAAGACCCTCTATTCTTAGCCGCCGCACATTAATGCACTTCGCTGTCACCTATGGCCCACCTAGTGGAACTGTATTTCAATTAAAAATGCCAATTCCACTGATGTTCTAATAGATTGCTATAGATATCAGTTAAGACAAAGGAAAGTAAACTCTTTGGCTTTTAGTCATGTACCAAAGGTGTCAGTGTTTGCCGAAATGGTAAGTTCACCACCAAACAATTTTGCCCCAGCAAACAATGGCATGGGGCCAACGAGACTCTTTCAGAAGCTGGACTGAACTGCAGATTAGTATTTATTTTTGGTGCAGAGAAGTCTTCCAAGAAGTATGTGTGTGTTTTTGGGAGGTGTATGTGTGTGAGGGTGGGGGGTTTGCTTAGGCGGGCGGTCGGTCCGTCCGTCGGTCTGGGAGAGGGGAGCTTGAGGACTGCTGAGGAGTTGTTACCTGGGTTGCTCCTCTAGAGCTGGGGGAGAGAGAGAGGCAAGCGGAGGAGACGAGGTTAAGGGGTGACGGAACTGGTGCACAACTCCATTTTCATTTTTGCCGAATTTCCACAGTCGCTTCTTTCTTTTCTGTTTCGCTTCATTCAACAGAGTGAGTGAAAGAGAGGGAGAGGGCTATAGAGAGAGAGAGTGAAAGAGAAAATCAAGCCAATTTTTTTTAAGACTCGATCTTGGCTTTCTTACAAACAGATGTTGCCTGTCATTTGGTCGTTAAGCAGGCACATAGATCGTACAATACTGACTTGCTTTCTCTTATTTATAGTTTTATTACAAGGAAAATCGATCTCTCATAAACATGGGAATGTCTTTTTTCCAATTCGTTGTTTTTATTTTTTTAAATAATGTATTTTTCCCTCGCTTTATCTCAACCATTTGCTTGTTTCAACTTTTTTTTACTATTTTTTTAGTTGCACATTTGTGTTTTGCTCTTTTACGGGCCACAGTGGACATTCTCCATACCTTCTGCCAGTACTGTAAGTACAGTGAGTTCAAAGAGACCTTTTGGAAACAGTAAACAGACAGTCGGTAAGCATTTGATTATTTTTATTCGGTATATTTGTTTATCACATTGATACATTTTATTTTTCTGTGCATAATATTTAGCATTTTTATTATTGTAGCGGTCAGTGTTGTTGCTCATGGTATGGCGTGCGGTTTGGTGAGGCCCTGGGCGTGTTGTTGTGTTGATCTATGAAGTTGATCTGATGTTAAGTCTTGTATCTGATCACTTCTCCACCCCAATGAAGTCTGGCCGTTTCTGATGCTTAACGAAACACGAGGTCATTCTCACTACTTCTGACCCCTATTCAGCTGATTTTAAGGAGTCTTTCAACTTCTTGGCGTAGCCCCACTAACATAGTTAAAGGATCTTGGCACCTACTTCAAAGTCAGTTTGTTCATTTGTATTCAAGTAGTGGGAAACGGGAAGGGAACACGAACTGTCAGAAGCTCTTCACCGGAGGTGCGGTGCCAGTCCAAATCGACCATCAAATAATTTCACACTGAGCCACGTGTTATTATTGGCAGTGGGTTTGGCTACGTGGGCCAGACTTACTTCACACATCTATATTATGCTTAGGAAGGGGCCTAAAACATTTGGATGCAGAACTCTTCTCATTTTGAGAGAAATGCATTTTCAATTTGGTGAGACAATATACTAATTTAAGTAATCACTTTCATGTATAGGTTTGTGTATGCATCATTTCATTTTTTTTTTATAATAAAACAACAGGACTTATAAACATGTCAGGACTTTTTAGACATGTCAATGCTTGATTTTCTTAAAAAAAAATAATTTAAAAAAAGAACATTATAAAACTGACTTCAAACCCTTTTTAAAAGGCCTGTATTTTGAATTGTTATATGATGCTATGCTATAAAAGAAAGTTTTCAAGTCATATATACAGATTTGTGTGGTCAGCTCAGGGGTAATGCAGATGTTTAGCTTATTGATGTACTGACAGTTCTTTGATTTGACACTGCTCAGCTGATGTCCTCAGATGCAGGCCCATAAAACCTAAAGAAAGATGGTCTGATGAAAGAGAATAATAAATCTTAATAAATGAAAATAAATGTTTTAGGGACAGCATTCTTAGCACAATGTTTTAAACCTCTCTTTTTTCTTTTATTCAAGATGTGCAGGTGCTTGATATTTCCTAAATGCTTTGGCATAGCTGTGTGCTTGTTCATTTACAACTGTATGTTTGCAATACAATATTTTACCTTACTTTCAACTACAGTACTTTACAGCTTTAAGAGGTGTTACATTGGCAATAGAAAAACAACTTGTTTTTAGTTATTGAATAGCTTAGCTGTTTAATTCAACCAAGCATATGGATGGATAAGAATAAAAAAATAATAAAAATGACGGCAATATTCTCATTTTCGTATTTTTGAATATGGCAAATAGTAACTTGCAAGAACAATATTTAGTTTATATCAATATAATAATATGAATAGATAATATAATACAATACTGTTATCTATAATATAATAAAATTATATATTAATATTGTAAAAACAAAAGTTTTAATTTTGTTTTGCTGCCTTTTTCAATAAAGAATTAAAATGTATAGTATATAGTATATTACTTTAGTTTAAAATAGAGATTCCCAGTTCAGTATTTGATTGGTGATACGTCTATACGGTAACACTTTACAATAAGTTTCATTAGTTAACAGTAGTTAACATGAACTAATAATAAACTGCACTTCTACAGCATTTATTAATCTTTGTTAATGTTAATTTCAACATTAACTAATACATTATTAAAATCTTGTTAACATTAGTTAATGCTCTGTGAACTAACATGAACAAACAACTGTATTTTCATTAACTAACATTAACGAAGATTAGTAAATACAGAAACAAATGTATTGCTCATGGTTTGTTCATGTTAGGTAATACATTAACTAGTGAACCTTATTGTAAAGTGTTACTGTCTATACTTTTATATACGTCTAATACCGATTTTTCACTGTTCTTTCTTTCTTTCTTTACATGCCTTTATTCTGTATTTCATTTATAAGAGCATGTACTGAAAAGACGTTTGATGAGAGCCTTCAGAGGAGGGTTGGACATTGGCCAGCTTGGACACACCTTTGGTTTTCCTATTGTTCACAAAATTTCTATCTGATGCCCTTCCTCTTTTGTCTGAATGCTTTTAGAGTGTTCTTAGATTGCAAGGCAATGGTTTAATTGCCTGTCTGACTTGGAAATGGACAAGCAGATAATGATAAAACCTCTCACTCTAAAAAATGCTGGGTTGTTTCAGCTCATGTTTGGGTCAAATATGGACAAACCCAACTGTTGGGTTTAAAGTTTGTCTATATTTGACCCAAAAATGGGTTGAAACAACACAGCATTATTTTTTAGAGTGCTGTTGTCTAGGAGCTTGATTTAATGTAAGCTAAAATCTATTCTTTAAAATTAGCAGTATCTTAGAATAATATCAGATGGAGTGGGTGTGATTTAGGTGTTGAAGTCAGACTCATAACCGTTGTCTACTAGCTTTTGTAATTAACTTAGCCTGCCGTATGTGTTACAGTTGGGGATTTTTTGACACCTCTTGACTGTTCTTTTCAACTAACTTTCAACCATTTTTCTAAATTTGGCTTTGTTCTGTGTCTTCAGGCATTCTGCCTCCATTTCGAGAGCCTTTTCAAATAGATACCTTTTTAAATGAAAAGGTTGCAGCTCTTTTCTCCAACAGTATGTTCAGAAACTGCATTAGCTGGTGCTTGATTATATAAAATAATTATTTAAAAGCATGTTTATTTAAAATAATTTAATAAATATGGCAAAGTCATGATCTATAGCTGTGGTAGATGCTATACAGCATAGGTCAAATTTTTAAATAAATTATAAAACAAATATTAAACCTTTTAAAAGAGACATAATTTTGGATTTTATATATTCATATGCTATAAAAAAGTTATTTCTCTCTCATCATTTTGTGGTTGTCCAGAAAATATTATAATAAGAATATCATTATTCTCTTTGAAAATAAGTATTAAAAAGGTGTTTGAATGTGCATTTGTAAGTAGTACTGTTCTGTTGTTGTCATTTTTATATTTTCATTAAACAAGAAATCTTTTTTTTCTTTTTTGTTTGCTGCTCTTGCACTGTTGACTTGGCTTTTAGATTCATAGCCCACAGGAGAGCAGACGCATAAAGACACATCGGGAGTCATTTACAAGAATATAGTCCAAATATCTCAGTGTGTGTTTGAATGTCTCAGATGATCTTGCCATTGTGGAGACATTTTGTATCCAATCCAAACAGAAAGGGAAGAAAAAAAATCAGTTTTCTTGATTGTTTGTTAGCTGAACCGTAAAACTGCAAATATGTTTTGCACCTCAGTGTATGTGCTTCCATTCCTATTTACATATGCAGTAGCCTCACTATTGCAATATGCAGCCTGTTTATAAAAAATATTACCTTTTATATGGTTGAAATTCATTTCCAGATTCAGAATTATTTGGTTTTATCCTTTAGAATGGAATAACTGAAGCCGGTGGATGACTTTTGAACTGGTTTTTCTACAGGAAGAGACCTGCCTGCTGACACAAACCCGTAGATCCGAACTTGTGGTGACTGTCCACACAAGCTTGTATCTATAGGTATCTGTCTGTGTGGCCTTCACACCTACTATTCAGGGCCTCTTTTTAAACCATCCTGCACTCAGAATGTAGGATTTTAATAGTTTTTTTTTAACAGTTTACAACCAAGAAGGAGTCTCATCAAACTTTCCTTCTCAGATATTTAGAGGGTCAACCATGTTCCTCCCTTAGGGTGTCTGCAGTGCCCCCAGGCTGAGGTAGTAGGTTGTATAGTTTAGAGTAACATCACAGGAGATAACTGTACAACCTCCTAGCTTTCCCTGAGATACACAAACTCCTGCCTCAGCACCTCAACAAACAACCTTACTTTTGCTGACATTTTCCACCTGTGTAGCCTTTCTCACTAAGGAGCTATATAAACAAAACACATATAAACACAACATCTGATTTTTATTTCCTGTAAAATGACTGAGCTAAAACAGTGTTCTGTAGAACCAAAATGAGTCCCAGAAGCAGACACTGACCAGGCACACCAAAGACCTTGAGGTAAAATGCAAAAGTCCTAGTATAATAGTTGTACTGAGAGTATTTCTATTCTTCAGAAGTCAAGCACCTTTTTATAGTCTCAGGTGAGAGGTGTTGTGTTTCTACTCTTCCATTTAATACAGAGTAGTAGACGGTTTGTGCTATTTCACATTTAAACTTTGCTGTTTGCACTAAGTTTTTAGTAGTAATCGATAATGTTTTTAAGTGTTTTTTGAAAGAAGCTCACCAAGGCTGCATTTATTTGATCAAAATAACAGTTAAAACAGTGTAAAAGTGATTAAAACAGTGTAGTATTGAGAAATATTGTTACAACAGCATTTATTTGAACATTATAAATGTCACTTTTGGTCAATTTAATGCAGCTTTCCTGAATAAAAGTGTTAATTTCTTTTTTCTTTTCTTTTTTTTTTTTTTTTAAATCTTACTGATGCCAGATGTTTATATCCTAAAGAGCTATTTCTGTCTGATCTATTCTTAAAAACTACTTTTGTTGATGTAACCTATAAGAAGGTTTATTAAGTTATAGTGTATAATAATATTTTTATATTTTGACTTGAAAAATTATTTTTAGAAACAGTTCTTCAAGGGTGCATTTTCAACAGCATTTCACGTACATGGTACTGACATGGCGTTTAGTGATTATAGTTGGTTTATAAATGTCTGAGGTTATGACAACTTAATGTCACTTTTATATTCTTGCATTATACAATTATAAAACTGCATCCCATTTCATGTTTTTTTTTTTTTTGTATCATCAGTGTGATACACAATGTAATAATTTCTCAAGGCTTGTGAAGAATTATTTTGCTCACTGTTTTGAACTCTTTTTAGTAAAAACTTTAGTCATAATGTGTTAGCAGATCAAGTCTACGTAAAAAAAATATATATATATTTCAGTCTTTCTTTACTCCTAATTAAACCTAAAATGTTAATGAATCTTAAGGGTTTTCAAACTGCCCACAGTTTTATTTTAAACCTAATACCCAATTATTTTGAATTAATTATTTTTTTCACACTCTCAGAATGTGATGTATTTAACACAGACCATTAGAACATTTCTTGGTTGCATTTAAAAATAGCAATGTGTTTTGTTTTGAGATAGATTATGCATTAGGCCAAACTGTCCAATATACAGTATCCTTACAATGTGATTTAATAAAAAATATATCACTTATGATAACAATCAGAGTAGTATTTATCTGGCACAAGAAATAAGGATCTTAGGTAGGGTAACAGAATTAAACCTGAACAGATAAATTAACTAGTTGTGAGGATTTTGATTCATCCCAGTAACTTAAATCTTATAATTCCTTTCACCTGATTTGTTCAAATTTGTTTTTAATTTACCCTTACTGTTTATTAAATGCAACAAATAAACTATCAATGTCATAAACTTCTGCACTCTTGCATGAGTTGTTGAAAAAAAAAAATTTTGTTTGTTTTTTTGTTTTTTGGACAGTTTAATTTACATGAACCATTGAAGGGATCAATTCAGTAAAACTGAATTACTGTCGTGCTATAGAAAATATAGTTAAAAAATAGTTATATCACCAGTTTTAATGAATTACTTTAACACTGGTCAAAATTACAGCCAAGTAATGAAGAGTTTACACTTGCTTTAATCTTGAGGTTGACGAATGGATTTTAGCCATCTAAGGAAGAGTGGTTTTCATGGGTAGAAAGATGATGTACAAAGACTGAAGTTTGTATTTACTATTAAGTGGATATGTCATGCTTACAAGCACACTTTAGATGATAGCAGCATGCTCCATTCTCTGGAGCAAGAATAAAGTACCGCATGCCATCTCTGATCCACGAACAATAGAGGCTGAAATAGATTTTTCTGTTTCTATTAATGCTCATGCTACTGCCGGACCTGTCATCATCTTACACCAGTAGAAAAGGCAGAAATATCCTTAATATTAGCTGCTTTTCAGCAAGATAAAATTATATAATGAGGTTTGCAAAACAGCACCATCTGAAATATTAATCAGTGAGCAGATTTTATACAAGTAATTATGAGAAAAGAAATGAGTTTCTGGGTAATTTGGTTTAAAACGGCTCTTTGTTTTCTAAGATGTCAGCTGTAGGACATGATATTTGCACTGCAATCACAACCAATGTTCCTCTATATTCTTATTTAATGATAATAGCATAGGTTTACATGTATTGAAGTGATGAAAATGCTGCACTTGTGTCATTTTGTTTACAACAGCAAAGGCTGCCTGACTATACATTAACTTTATTTTTGCTCTGCTGTAATAGGATCCTAAGAGTAGCAGAAGGCATGGAAGTATGTATGCTCAGTGCACAAAGCTTAAGCAAGATTGAGTGAGATGTTATCTTCATTGTAGATCTTACTGGCTGGAGATTTCATTTGAACAGTCGCTCACAGCCTTTGCTGGAGTTCTGGAGCAAAAGGCTGCCCCCCAATGGTGCAGCTTTTCACTGCCCCACACACACACTGAAACAGATAGTTGTACATTGCTTAGCATCTGATTCTAAGAATCCTTCCAGGGTTTATGTATAATCTGAAAACGAAGTCTTTGATGTTGCTTCATTTCCCATTTTCCCGTTCCTTTCTTTTTCCGTATCTCTGCGGCAATACAACTGCGATAGCTTGTCTTGTTTTGTGTGTGCCTTTAGTCGGCCAGGAGGGTCTGTGTGCTGCGTGATGTCAGCCTTGAAGCACGAATTCAAAGCAGATCAGAGGACGGAGAGGGTCCAGAGCACACAGAGGTTTGTAGTTCTCTGCACCTCTCCTTGATAATCGCTGCCAAAGGAAAAGAGCTGTGACAAACAAACAGATTTTTCAGCTCGCCACTTCCACTCGGAGGCATTCATGAACATTCATTTGCTCTCTCTTTTTATGAAACCTCTTGAAACACTCTACGGCCATGTTGCCTCATTCTTGTGCCGACATACACACGTTTAACTTAATCGAAATGCTTTGTGTCTGCCTCATTAGATTAATATCCTCTGGACTTTTGCATTTGATAATTGTGAGACTATGGCACAAAAGTATATGCAAAGTTTACAATCTTAGTCTCACTAGGTCTCATATAATGATCTAATTCCTTTTTAAAACAGAAAATTCAAGCAGGGCATATTAAAGTTTTTTTATTATTATTAAAAAAAAATATAAAAAGCCTTTATAAGTCAGCCATGCCTTGATTTGCAACTTGCTAGTCAATGGCAGATGTTATTAGGGGGAGGGGCATTCTCATAGAGAGCATTTGATTGGACAAACATCTGTTTAGTGCAGGATGAGTCATCAATATTTTTGTTCCTTTTTCCCAGAAGAGAAAGACATTTATGATTACGCTAGCATATAGCCTCAAAGCTAAAACACAAGGACTAAAAGCCACAAAACTCTGTTTAATTTTATGGGGTCTTGATATACTACCTGATTACTCCAGTTGATAGTACATAATGAGTATTATCATAGTAACGTATTATAAGTATCACTAAATCAAGGGTTTATTTGGGTCCTAAAGAAGTGCCTCTTCCCTCGCTCAAAATCCTCATTAGAACTTCAACCACAATGTTTGTTATGCAAGGTATGAAGCACTATAATTACACCGCTTTGCTAATGGCCTTATATTTTACTTCTCTGGAGACACGTCTGCTAAACATAGCTGAAGTCATAATCTTACAGTGAGCACTTAGCATTCTCTACAGCAGGAATGACTGGATTTAGCATTTGAAATACTCTACAATTTTGCCATAAACAGTTTGTGGGTTGCCACACACACAAAAAAAAAAAGCCATATCCTCTTGAAATAAAAAAATAAAAAAATCACAGTTGTCTGGTTGTTCCAAAGGCCCACACAGTGAACAAGTGCTGATCTCATTCTGTATAATTTTAACTGCTCGGATATTTTTACAAGCAAAAATGGTAACAAGTTTAAAGAGCTGGGATTTTATTCTGAATATCCAGTATAGCAAACAGATAGGAATGCATGCATACGAATACATGCACACAATTACATGCATGCAAAAGACCTCAAAATGAATAGTACAGCATATGGAGTTGTCTTGAAGGTGTGTGTGCATGCATAGCTTTTTTTATGCACTTTCTGTTTGCATTACCCAGCATGCATCAAATATGCTTTACTATACTTTTCTAGGTCTTTAGCATGCATGTATAATTGTGTGCACGCTATAGGCTCTAGGCAGCAGCCGGCGCAGTCAAAGGCAGTCTAATATTAGCACCTCACTGATGGCTTGCTGTATCTGGACGAAAGAGGGTGATAAATGAGGATAGCAGTGGTGGGGGCCTTGGAGCCGAGGGGGAAATTTAAAAGGGATAGCATCTCTGTTTTACCGCCGAAGAGCCTGCATGCATGTCCCATCCTCATCAGAGAGGATATAACGCTCAATCTACATGTGACGCCTAGAGATTAGCCAGAGACAGCGAGATCGTGATGCAAGTGAAGAAAACAGGAAGAGGGCAGTGTAGTGCTGGTTTGCTTTCCCCTTCACTCCGGTCGCTGATTTTATCCCATGCACTGTTGTCCGTCGCTAGCCTCCCTACCTGCTTGGCTCATCCCTCCCCCATCGGCACGGGCTACTCTCCCCCCTCTCTCTGCCCAAGCCTGGGGGAGCCAGTGGAGATTAAATGTAGCCTCTATAAGCCAAGCACATCATGTAGCTGTGTTTCTAGGGCCTCTCTCTCTCTGTCTTTCTCTCTCACTTTCATTCTCTTTTTAAAGGATAGTGTTTATGATGCCAGGCATGTGATAGGGGACTTCTAGAATGTCATTGTCAACAGGAATACCAAATGTACAGATATTTTAAAGCAATAAAGTAAAAATGACAAAAATCATCATGAAAGTCTGTCTTTTTCTATACTATTTCTCTTTCTCCACTTACATCCTCCCCCTTCGGGTTGATACTCCGGAGAAGTGGGCCTCCGGCTTTAAATGATCACAGCTGTGCGAGCAAATTAATGGATGATATTTCTCTGTTTTCCCCCTTTCTCCAACTTTTTTCAACATGGATTTATAAAGAGGGAAAGACGGACCAGGGGTGTCACGCTTCTACGTTTCCCCCCTCCTCTTTTCAGTTTTGCATGCATCTCAGTCTGCTCAACTCCGAGAGAGAGGAAGAGTGTGCATGTGTGTGTCCTGGGAGAGAGAGAGAGCGAGAGAGATGGTGAGGGAGGGAGAAAATGAAATGTAAGACAGATACGGAGAGTGAAAGAGAAGAAGGGGGTGTGGAGAGAACGAGCTAGCGAGAGTGGAGAGCCAGTAACGCGGTGCATTGATGCATTTGCTGCGTCTCAGTCGTGTTCTTTCGGCGGGACGTAGCCCGGGGTTTTTGGCAGCAGCAGGCTGCCTGTTTTCCATCATCCAATCGAGCCAGACCTGGAATAGGGATATACGCGTGAACGGAGTTGCCGCGGCTGAGCAGCGCTGGACGAGTGAGGTGAAGTGAATGAGTAAGAGTCTCTGTGCTGTGTGTGCGTGTGTGTTTACCCCTCCTCTCCTGAGATCCAGCAGACTGGCATGATTTGCTGGTAGTGTGGCCCTGGCTGCTGCTCGGACTGTCTCTCATCCTCAGTGCCATCACACCACCCTTCGGCTTTTCCTCATCGGCATGCTCTCCACCTCTGCGGCTTTTTCGGCAAGCTGTAATATGGACGTACGGACCTGTGCTTTAATATTACCATCCATCCATCTCCTTTCCTATCCACCTCTCCTCATTTTCGTTCTTCCTCTTTCGTTTCACAAGAACAGCCATCCAGTCAACCTGATCGTATGATTTTCTAGCCTATCAAATTTGCACAATTTTGTCAGCGGGTCTAGCAACAAAAGTTGAAATCTGAGATTTCTCTCTCTCTCTTTCTTTCTCTCACCCACTTTCTTTGTCAAGCAGGCTGCGAGAGAACTTCGATCGGCTTAGTGTTCATCCTCATCCTCGCGCCAGGGTGAGTTTAAAACCATTTTCTGCTTCTCCCCACCCACAGCTGTAGCATCTGTTAGTGTCTTCATTACCTTTGTCTGAAGCAGCTTGTGCTGGGCTTGCCAGTTAGCAGTAAGCTAAATTCTTCTTGTATTAGTGTACAATATTTCATGGTTTAGCTAATGTTAGAATTTAGTGGTTTAGGATAACCAGTGATGTATGTTGGGGGTACCAATAGTAAGTCAGAGTGGCTAGACAGAGAGCTTTTTATGATTAGCTTTGAATGCTTGTGAAGAGAGCTTAGCGAGACAAGAGCTGGTGAAGAGTTTACCTTGAGCCAGGGGTATTTTTTCAAAGTGCCTTATTGTTCAATGTTAGAGACGGAGTGGGGGTGTTGGGGAGAGAGAGTGAGAGAGCTTGTGGGGGGAGGGAGAGATGGGTCAATGTTGTGTCTAGCTGAAGGTTGCACTTGTTGTGTCACAGACAGACAGACAAACAAGTGTCGGGGATTGGGGGATGCGCAAATGCTATGAGTAGATGGGCCTTTTATTGACATTCATTCTTCTAATTTTTGTTGTGGTGGGACACATCAGAGTGTGACCTTGTGCTCGAATTTTGTTGCAGGTTGGCGGTCAGTCTGCGAATGTGCCTCTCGCAATCCCTGAGACCCTAACTTGTGACGTTTTCCTGTTATGTGCACGGGTTAGGTTCTTGGGAGCTGAGAGGGGCGCTCTGTCATCAGCCTGCCGGCGTCGGAAACAAAGACATTTTAGTCAACGCGAAGCACAACTGACAGAGGAGAGAGGAAGCAGCTAGTTGTGTATATAAAGGGACAGTGTGCATTGGGGGGTTGGGGGGGGGGGGGGGGGTTGAAGAAATGCCGGCATAAGGGTCATGTGACGCACTGGTGGGTAGGATCAGCTGAGAATTCATTGTTGGAGGGATAAGGTTAGGAAGAGGATATCTGATTCTTTTGCACTTCTTGAGTTTGATGTCAAATGCTGCCAGGCCTTGAACACATGTTAAATCTCTGTCATTTATTCACCCTTATGTTGCTCCAAACTGGAACACAAAAGAAGATTATTTGAAAAATGCCTTAATGTCTATACAGTCGAAGTCAATGGCAACCCAAACTGTTTGATTACCAACATTCTTCTAAATATCTTTCATGTTCCGCAGAAGAAAGCCATATAGATGTGAAACGATATGAGGGTGTGTAAATGATGACAGAATTTTTGGGTGAACTATCCCTTTATTGACCATATCTTATATTTCCAATTTCACATCTCTTTTCATTTGAGAGCAGCACAAAGTACTATGGAGAGCGTCATGATAAAGGCTCGGTACACTTGTGTTTGACCTCAGAGAGCCCTCAACTGCTCACCTTGTAGATGTGAATGTCATCTTTTTAATGTGTGCTGAGTCATGTGTGTGTGTTAAGTCCCTCATGCTTTCTGGCATGGCTTTAGCATGTAGCATGGCTACTGTGGTATGCAAGTGCTGACTAGGCCTTACTTTTTTGGCTGTTGATGAACCTTGATGTATATCCCTTTAACCAAACCTTAAGGTTTAGGCACTAAAGATCTGCAGCTGGAAGACATTATCAGTTGTTGAGAGTTCACCGATGCTCTTTTGTGGTTAGTTCCATTTTTTAGTGTGTCAGTGGACCACTTGTCCATTCTTGTGGCACATCTGGCCGCTGTTTAAAATGGCATTGCGGCAACATTTCAACAAAGGAATGACGCAAAAGTATGCAAGAGCTATGGTGAGAGAGATTATTGCAGACTCTACACAAACACCTTTACTGTCTAAGACTTTTTTGGCATTTGGAGAGACAGTGCTTAACGAGATAAAAGCTTGCCCACAGTTCACGGACGGTGCAGTGTTGCGATCAAGGCATCAGCCATTGCATCGTACGTATAATGCATCGTGCCATCACGCCCACATCCCTGTCTGTCTTTCTCTCTCTACCCACCATTACACCCACAGGCTGTTTCTCTACCTCTCTCTATCTATCGGTACCCACTGTCGCATTTAAAGAACACTCTCTTCATCACAAAATGTGTCGCTGCTATTGCAGACATTGAGCGCTTTGGGGTTTAAGGTGTGATATGTAGCAGTTTTTGCTAGGGAGAGCCAACGGCGTAGCACTTTGTCTTGGTGCATGTCGAGATAGCCATGCTCTTGCTTTCTAAGAGGATTTGTCTGATAGACTCTGCTTAGATTGCTTACTGAATATCTGATGGAAATCGTCACACATTTCGGAGATTTTCCGATTGAAAACGAAAGGCTCGTAGTGGGCCGGTCTCTCCTATGGCATAGCATGGCATAATATTGGCTTTACCCCTGTCTCTGCAATGCTGTGCTCTGGCGTCTAGGCTGCAGCTCTATTGTTCACTCCTGTCTCTCTGCGCTCACGTTGCACTCCACTGGCACTGGGACAGCCTCCCTGAGCCTGGCCCACATTTAAGGTGGACCGGTGAGCATGGAGGAAGCCGTAGAATCGTGTTTAAGGCAGACTGCGACAGGTTTACTAACTTGAAACAAAGGCTGCCGCAGTGAGGAAGGTAGTGCAGGTGGAGTGTTAGACAGCAGCAGGATGGGTGACGCCCATGGCTAAGCAGCAGAGCCAGAACCATCCTGTCAGGTCCATTTGATCTGCTGAGACTTCATATTCACACTCTCACCTACCCCCGTGAGAGATTTGCCCCAGACGGCCATAAGAGTTTCTGTAGACGTCCTTCTGAAACACTAAAGCAGCTCAGGTCTAAAAACAGTGCAAAGGCAGCCTGTTTGATGGAACGAGATTAATACTCAGTTGGGTATGTGAAGTTGGTTGGTATAGTGACTATTCCTTCTACAACCAGGCAACACAAATCACTTTGATTGGGTTTTCATCATAAATAAATCATGGGAAGATTGTGTAGAAAGCATGTTGTGTGTCAGAGGCAACAATATTTTCCATGCCCACAGGTGGTGTTGCTCAATATTTGGTCGACATATAAATGGGTGGAGAAATTGATCCAGATTCTGTGCTGTTGATTCTGCAGTACTCATTGTATTTGAATATAAGAGAAGTTTTGGCTGAGTGTCTGTCTACAGAGCAGTCATATAGAGAAGGTATGTGCTTGTCCATGCTCTCCAAGTGGGCAGATTGAATGAGAACGTACTGTATAGTCAGTAGACAATGATGCATCTCAGTGATTCTTGCTGAGTAGATGATCGTGTGTGTCTGTCATACCTTCATCCACATGCAACATTCTTGAATACTTTCCCCCTGGGACAAGGGTAGGCTACAGCTAGTGCACTGATTAATGATGCTAAAGAGCACAGCTGTGTGTGTGTAGAGAGAGAGTGTAATGATATATCAGCCAGTCCGAATAATAGACTAACATTTGACCATTTTGAGATTATCGACGTCAACTGATTTCCCTATGCTTTTCAATTAATGGAAGTGGTACATTTGCAATTAGTTAATTTAATATATTCTCTCCTGTGTCAGTTCTAAAATCAACCAACATCCCTGTCAATTAATATTAAACATTTTCTGATTCAGTTATTTTATTGAATATTTGGTAAATACTATATCAATTCAATTTAAGCGACTTACTGTATGTCTTCTTTAACATCAAGTTGTATTATGTATATTTCAGAATTATACTAGCCACAACACTCTTTTGGTATTAACATTGGCCTTTACAAAGCCTATATTGGTCGTCCACTAGAAGAGTGTGCCTATATGATGGAGACTGCCTGCATCTGCATAGGTCCATAGTAGCAGCATAAGCTCAGCTGCTCACTTCCTTTTATAATGATCGTTGAGAGAGTTTGCTGTCTGCATGGCCATCTGCGCAGACAGGCGGGCGGGCTAGCACCTCGGACCTCAGTACAGGTTAGAGCAGCTTAAGGATTACCATCACAGCCATAGGAAGATTAATCAGCTCACAGGCCTAACCTAATTAAGCCGGCGCGGAAATGTCACCAGTGTATATCAACAAGCCTTTCTCTTTCACTCCGCCCTGCCCAGCTCAGGAATGCAAGGATAGGTCAGCCCTCTCATCCTCTGGCCCGGACTATCCATGGAGCTCACCGAGCAGAACAGTATTCCTTTCACTGCACTCAGGTCAGTTGCTTCATATGGAGACGGCCTGGAAATTCCCTTACTTACTGTGGGAATGTGCTGCTGGGTCGGACCTGTTCTGGCTCATCTCACTGGGCCTTAGTGAACTCAATAGCTGCAGAAGCTAAAGGTGTGAGATTAATTGGTACATTCGTTAGATTTTAGCTAGTTTCTTTTTTTTTTTAATAATTTATTAAACGCAGGGATGTATGAATGATCCGAAACATGAGTGGGACACACAATTTACTTTAGCAGACTGGCCCATGAATATTAATTAGGTGATGTAACGTTCCAACCATATTAGGATTACTGCTTTCCAGTTGCGCTTTTGCTCAACTGCCGAGACTTCCGCTTGGTCTTAAAGCTGTCGTTTTACATGTCTGGCTACATATTTGCTTCGATCAAACAAAACATGTAATGGAAAGCTCTTAAAGTATGATTATTGCTCAAAAGGGAATGGGGACATCCTGTACATTTTTAAAAATGGAGGGAAATGTAGCAGCTGTACCTAAGGTTGCCGAAATTATAGATTCAATTGAGCTGAATTGATCTGTAACTTTATAAGTAATGTTTATTAATGAAATGCACTATCAAAACTATTTTTTATGTTTGTGATTTATCACTGATATATTCAATATATACAATACTTTTCAAAGGTTTGGGGTTGGTAAGATTATTTAATGTTTTTGAAAGAAGTTAACTCACATGTGAGCATATGAGGTACATTTTTAAATTTTCTATTAAAAATGTAATTTATTTCTGTGATGGCAAAGCTGAATTTTCAGCATCATTACTCCAGTCTTCAGTGTCACATGATCCTTCAGAAATCATTCTAATATGCTGATTTGCTGCTTAAGAAACATTTTTATCAATGTTGAAAACAGTTGTGCCGCTTAATATTTTTGTGTAGAAAGTTCAAAAGAACATAATTTATTTGAAATAGCAACATTAAAAATGATGGTAACACTTTAGTATAGGGAACACATATTCACTATTAACTACGACTTTTCCCTCAATAAACTCCTAATTTAATAGTAAGTTAGTTGTTAAGCTAAGTATTGGGTAGGAATGTAGAATAAGGTCATGCAGAATAAGGCATTAATATGTGCTTAATAAGTACTAATAAACAGCTAATATTCCAGTAATATGCATGCTAATAAGCAACTAGTTAAAAGATGTCTTTACTGTCACTTTTGATCAAATGAATGCATCCTTTCTGAATAAAAGTATTAATTTCTTTTTTTTTTTTTTTTTTTTAAATCTTACCGACCTCAAACTTTTGAAGAGTAGTGTACGTTTCAACACGAGGTCGTTGATCAAATTGGGGTGAAATAAACAAACCGTCATTTATTACCCTCATTGGTTCTTTTAATTTTGCACTCAATCAGAATTTCTAAGCATGATAATCAATCTTCGCCTCTATGTACGTAATTCTCTCCGTAATCACGCTTGGTGACTGATTAATTTGTCATTAATAAACATTGTCTCTTTTGGCTGTGGTCCTGTTCCCTCCGGAGCCAGGAATCGTGTCGCTGTGGTGACTGTTGTCAGTGCGATTTGCATGACAGTGGTTGACGTTTGTTTCTCAGCGATTTGCCAGAGGCAGCTAGTGGCCAGGTCTCCAAGTGCCGAGAAAAGCATGGTGGCAGCTCTGTCTCTCACTCTGTCATCATCAGCTCCGCATGCGTGCGTGCGTGTGTGTGTGTGTGTGTGTGTGTGTGTTGCCGTCAAATGAGGCACAAAGGAACATTCAAATCATGTTTCTCACACTTCCACAAGCACCTTGAGAAATAATGGCCCCAGTGCTGTAAAGGCCAATGCTCATTGGTAACGGGTATTACAGATTGCCAGAGCTGTATCCTAAAGCCTCCCCAATTATATGGCACATGTCATACAAAGCCTTCGTTCACACTGGAAGTCTACGCGTATTATAAATGTGTTGAACTGTCAAACGTATTAATTCTTTGCTGCAGTGCGATCATGCCCACATATTATGATATCTGGCAGAGCTTGAGACGCTTTTTGTTATTTTGTTGTTTCAGGACGCTGTTCAGCCTCTCATATCTCAATCTCATTTGATGTTGAATTAGTTTGGCATCAGCTTCACATAACCTTATAGGAGTAGAGCTGCTGTGCTACTATGGCCAGAATATTGATAACAGATGTTCAAACGGCTTATCAGATCATTGTTCACATGCCAAAGTAATCTCTTATTATTATTTGAGTTATTGTTATTATAAGCTGTTGTTTTTGTTTGGTACTTGTATTTTTTAGTTTATTAAAGATTAAAAAGGGAGATTTCCATTTATTGATGCTGTATTGTTTAATAAATAGATGTTTTAAAAAATATTCTTTCAAAAAATATATGTCAAAATTATATATATATATACATATGGAGAAGGATATTATATGATTATATTATATTAGAAAATAATTTCTATCCTGCATTTCCCTGTATCTGAATGTGATATTAAAACACATCAAATCACATTTATTCTTTTATTTTCAAGAGCTTGTTTGACTTATTGGTAACACTTTATTTTAAGGTGACGTAGTTACTTACTATAGTAATAACAGTAAATTATGCATAATTACAAGTAAGTAACCCTAAACCAAACCCTAACCGTAACTCTACATGTAGTTATTTAATATTACTCCGTACTTATTTGGGTAAGTACAACGTAACTATGTCACCTTAAAATAAAGTATTACCCAATTATTTATTTCCATGTTATGTTTTTTTTTTTTTATCTTTTAAATGTGTTTATTAATTTTAACGAAGAACAGAAATGACAGTTGAAGGATTGAGACTGTGGTGTTTCTGAAATGGAGAGCGGCACAGGAAGAGATGGTGGGTGCTGTGGAGGCAGACTGTCACTGTCTGTGTTTGTGACTATTGACTAACCTGAACAGAGAGACAGAGGGCAGGCTGGGTGTGAGCCATCGGCCTCAGACTGTCCTTCCTGTCCTCTGCTTAGAAAACATGTCAGACGTGCGTCCATAGATGCCTGCTTTGGATGGACAGCACGTCTTCTCCTTTCCTCAACCTCCAGGACAACATAATACACAGTGCTGGCTTGTTCTGATGTTAAGAAAACACATTCAACCAAAAATACAGATATGTATAAACAAGCGTTTCAGTGAATGAGAGAACATTATAATCATGACTTTACTTGGACATTTGCCCTAATGACAAATCATTTTAAATCAGTTTTAAAGAAGACCGGGGATAGTTTTTATAGCTACTTTTTGTATAGACACATTAAAGGGATAGTTCACCCACTGACTTTCATAGTATTTTCTTCCTACTACAGAACTCAGTGCGGTCCATCAACTGTTTGGTTACCAACATTCTTTAAAATATCTTCTTTTGTGTTCAGCATAAGAAAGAAACTCATACAGGTTTGGAACAACTTGAGGGTGAGTAAGTAATGACAAAATTTTCATTTTTGGGTGAACTATACCTTTAAGACACTCTTTGCTAAGAATACGCTTCTGATCATTTGAGCTGATATTGCTCAGGAAATATACAATTCTTTGATGTTTCATGTTGTCACTAGTGACTTGCCGTTACACAGCATATTATAAGCTTTCAGCAAAATGTAAACAATTATGAAACACAAATGTCATAAAAATAATGTAAAGGGTATTTACATGATGTGATGGGTTTTTTTTGTTTTTTTGTTTTTAGTTTTTTGACAACTCAGTCATATTTATAAAAAATAAATTCATTCTAAAAACAGTTTAAATCTACCTGCATTATATGGTTAACATTTTTACTAGTGGGTGCCGGACACTATAGTTTATTTATGTAAATGAGGATAGCAAAATAAAGTAAACTAAATTCTTCATACAGTGGACTACCAGTAAAATTGATAAAAAATTTGATAAAAAGATTATTGACACTTTGACCTGACCATGTTTTGCTTAAGTGTTATCTGACATAATTAAGATTATTTTTTTCTGACACAGTTTAACTATAGCAAATAAACTGTATTAATGAATGAAATGTTCAAGGTGTCTGAATAAATTTCGGTTTGACTGTATGTCAGTGTGGTTTTTCACTTGTTGACTCAACAGTTTTACTCATATCAATGTTATGGTATGAATTAAAAATGTGTAATTTTAATCTGTAGGGCAGAAATGACTCTAGTTTAAGAGGGTTTTGAAGAAAAACAAAATTACTGCTAGTGAGAATATATGATTGTAACTTAAAATCTCATACTGATATACAACTTCTGCATGTGACAGTATCACCTTTTTGAATGGCCATTTTGTCCCAAAGCATTTTTTTAAAGACAGGTCTTTCATCAGTGGAGCAGGTGTGTACGAGGTTTAAAGTGCAGTTGCAGGTCGCAGTGAAGATGTGTCTAAAGGGAATGGTGAGATGGCTCAGGGACTAAGCCTGCTCTTAGTCTGCCATCTCAGTCAGGAAAGCCTCTGCAGATTATCCTCGAGCTGACAGCAACCAAAATAGAATGAGCCTGATTCTCTCTTTTCTGTGCATGTGTGTGTGTGAGAACACGCGCTGCCCTTTTTCTTAGTCTCTGTCTGTCTGTCTCTTTCTCTCCCCCTCAGTTTCTCTCCTGCTGTCATTTTTGTTTTATTCGCACACTCTCCGAGTCCTATCCTCGCATGGCTTTTGGCCTACTTATTGTATTATCAAGCGTCAGTGTTTCTGGGTAAGCGAACGTGTGAATGCCGTTGTGTACGCGAGTGTGTTCGTGTGTGAATGCTTGCATATGAGCGAGTGGCCGCACCCCATTGATTTGTGAAGAAATTGGCTCCAAACTCTAAATCCACTATTGGCGCAGCATTCCTTCCAGGGCTCAGCACAAATTTTTTGTCTGCCTAATGTTTTTAAGAGCATCCAGCAAATGTGACTGTCTTTATATTGCCGCCTCCCCGATGCGCATTATTTAGCTTCGTTACAGAAAACGCTTTTCAGACCACCGTGAGCGAAAGCTCCCTGCGTTTGTCAGTTTAAGACCTGGAGTGATAATAAGCCCTTTGTCTGTTTGTGTCTGTAATTTGCAGTCCTTTTGTTTAGAATATAATGTGCTTTTGTTTAATCGCTGTGCATTGAAACCTTGCACGTTTTCATATAGGACTAATGTAAATCCAACAGCTTCCATGTCAGACACAAACTACAGGTCACTGAGTTTATGGGCTCCGCGAGTTCAAGAAAACACTTCGACAATGCCGTAGAAAATGGCGGTTACATTATCAGACCCCAAGGAGGCTTTTCTGTGGAAACCTGCTGACCCTGCGCAGGCACGACATGCCCGTCTGACTGTAATAAGCCCCCCGTAGGGGCTGGATGTGGGGGCCCGACTCTTGCTCTCTCTCTCTCTCTCTCTCTCACCTTCCTAAAACACTTCCAGTTGCTGGCTCCCCTCTCTCTGGCGTTGGGGTGTTAAATCTCCTGACTTTGTCTTGATTGTATTAAATCTTCGAAACTCAAATTAATGTAAAAGAAATAAACGATGAAATATTTCTTTCTGCGGCGGCTTTGTTTCTCGGCTCACAAGGATGAGTGAAGCCAGGTTAACGGGGACAGTGGGCCGAAAGCCATGGGGGAAGGGCTTTTTTCGTGCAGGCTTCAGTAATACTATCCATTTCAAATTTAAATGGAGCTTCCTGCTTCATAATCATCATCTCCTTTGAGGGTATTTAAAGAAGCTTTATAATTCAGAACATGTTTAGACTCAAGAACATATGTCCAAAAGAATTATTTGGATAAAAAAGTAGCTGCCATTTTAAAGTAAGGTTTGAATAAGTTAGTACACTGTAAACCCTCAGTTTATGGAATAGTTGCTCAAAATAATTCATTGGTTTGAGTAAGACAAACTTAAATTAAACAAATTAGTTCAGTCAAAGTAACTTTTATGAGCATTTAGCACTTTCTTTTTCTTTCAAGTTCACAGAACTGATATATTTTAAGTAAACTGAACTGTTTCGTTGTTTTGGGTTTTGTGAACTTGTTTCTTTTAATTCAGACAAACTTAAGTTTAACTGAAACTGGGCTAGGATTTCTGTTTCCCAGCATGCTTTGCCCATGGCACTCGAAAGGGAGAGTAAATGCTAAAATTAAGTGTTATATAATGTGTTTTCTGCAAGATTAATGTTAAGTGGGACATTTAGTAGTGATTAATGTTTTGTTATGCTAATTTAGAAAAGTTTCTGATAATGTGGGTTTTTGGAAAGTTACCATCATGGTGACAAGTAGTGCATGCTGCTTTATTTTGAGAGCAGTATGTTAAATGCTTTATATTGCTGTACTCATTCAGTTATACCATGCTATTGTTAACATGTTAGCAGATTAGCAAGTTAGCTTTTTCTGAATTAGCTTGTTATAACTAGCTAATTTTACATTAATAAACTAATTGAGGTTACATGATAATTTTAAGATAAATGTATGAATTAGTATACTCAAACATTTCAAGTTAAGAACAATTAAAATGTATGAGTAGTACAAAATAAAAATCTGCCAGTTCTGCTTCCTTAAACTTTGAGTTTCTTAACTTAAAAATGTGCAAATGATTGCCTTCATTTTTTTTTTTTCAACTTATTCGGGTTTACAGTGTAAGCTATTACTAATGAATTAAACTGGACATGTTTAGAATGATTTACTTGAACATATTCAGAATTTACATAAGAAATGTAGAGGACCTAAAATGCATTTAGACATTTAAAAAAGATAAATGTCTGTATTTCGCAAAACATTTCACAAAAAAGTTTGTTAGGTTGCTTGGACACTTTCATCCCTTAACGTTCAGTATAACTAAGCAATTATGACAGCATATTTATTTAAGCAATAACGAGGCTGTTTTGTGCTGACTCAAGGTTTCAATCTTTGTTTTAGTTTAATGCGTTCTGTTTGTTTGTGGTCAGTTCCAGGGCACTTTTGTTTTCTTTCAGCAGGGGTAATAAAACCATAATGCTGTCGGCCACATACTGTAAATTTTGATTTAATATCCTCCGCTTCTTGTTTTTTTCCTTACTAATCATTACTGATGTTGCTTTGATCCTCAGCAACTGTTTTGTTTTGTATGTAAGCAGGAATTGAATTTAATTGCTTTTATTAGACATTTTAATAGCAAGAATATTTCCAGTGTGTTGCTATAGAAACTATATAAAAGTTATGTTATTTTTCAGGTGGGGTTTTAAAGCATAAATTGTGAGTGGAGGAAGAATATACTTTCTGTCAGGCTTGAGGATAACAGTGGTCAGCTATTTTTTTATATATATTTTTTTTTAACTGTCAACTGTAAGTCTCAGGTCTCTATAAACAGATACAAAGCTTGTCTGTCTGTAAAAGTTTCGGTACAACTTTAACTGTTTTTTTTTTTTTTTTCTCTCTCCTTTTCTCTCCTGCAGTACATAACAAATCATCAAAGCTGGGATTAAAATTTCGTGAAGGAGCAGCTTTGACTGCTGGAAGACTTAAGCGTATTAGCTTTAAAACCAAGATGGGAGTTTCAAGTGATGTATGGCAGACTTCAAAGATGTTTTAATCTGTCAGTAGGCATGCTCTTGCACAGGCTATTTATATTAGGACACAGTGTTTCTGCCTGCACATCCTAATCAATGGCTTCTACGGCTGGACTCAGCCTGATGTTGATGTTCACCAGCTATTAAACAGCTGCACTTCCTCCAGATTGTTTCCTTTAGAGTGGACTTTAGAGGTACGGCATGCACTGAGTATGAATACAGATTTGTCACATAAAGGTTTTATGATTTAATGGTCATACACTGATAAAAATGATTCTGTGGTGAAGTAAATACTATAGGAAAAAAATGTAATTTCTACATGAAAAAGTTAGTTCAGGCAAGAATTGAAAAAACAAAGTGAATTCTATATTAGTACTCAATAGAAATTAAAGCATAAATATCAACAATATAAAATGAAGTAAAACCTACTCAACTTTTCTGATACTGGTGTTCCCATCATGCACTGGGGCATGAATAATTAATAAGGTTGTTTTTTTTTTTGTTTTTTGCTGTTTTCGAGTTGTATTTTCACTGTTTTATCATTGTTTTTGTTGTTAGGATTTGTAACTTGTGATTTTGTGACATCGGAAGTTCTTTTTCTACTCAAAATAACATTCACACTCAAAAATGATCTATCGAATATTACTGTCATTGTGTATTGTGTACATATTTGTATCTACTGTAGGATGATTACGCTCATAAAGTGGCACTTAAATGTCCAAATACTTTTTGAGAACTTTTTTTTTTTTTAGGTTTATTTCTTGCAGCAAATTCTAATAATATTGCAAAGACAAAGTGAAAGTTTATGTTACATTGACAGGACAATTATCATTTCAGGTTTTGCCCATTCAGGTTCAGCAGCATTCACATGAAAGTGCTCTATCTTGATGACATGGAAGAAGTACCACTGCTTTTTATGGCTCTGATACAAAATTCTTCATTTATTGATTTATCCCAAAATAGCCTGGATAAAAGGAGTATAAAGCCAAAGCTTAGAAGTACAGGCCACTATTTACAATTCAAAAGTAGTAAAAACATATAGAGCGGGATCCAAATGTCTGTTCCTTAGTGAAAATGTGCTTCTATTTTCCTATCTACTTCAGGACAGTTTTATTTTTATTGCAAATTATATTATCAGCCTAACAATTTGTGTTTTTTGAACATTAAATATTTCATAATGTCATAATGTTCCTTACTTTTTTAAATCGTAAAACTTAGTTTATTCTCAGTTTTAAATTAAGTTACATTCATTGAGAACTTTTAGACCTTTTTTTTTTAGACCTTTTTTCATCACTTTGTCTTTTCTGTGGATTGGCAAACACTGTTAATAAGCATTAGATGTGCACACACTTTAATGCTATTTTAATACTTAATTACTGAAAGACAATTTATACTTAAAATTGAATTTACCCTCTTTCAGTTCCTATTGGGAATTTTCAAATGTTGAAAGTGCAAACTCTACAGGTACTTTTAATGGAGAGCATTTTTTTCTCTGTGAACACGACCATGCTTAAGGTGAGGTTGATGTTTTCCACTTTGAGATTATTCATCTGTTTGTTTTGAGCTGTTCATTTGTCATCCGCATGACTTCCGTAGTGTTAAAGAGGTTTATACTCAGGATGGAGAGAAAAACAAAGACAAACATCTCAATATTGAAAAACACAGATGTTTCTTTTCACATTTCCCATTTAGCCACTACAGTTATATACTGCTAAATTGCCGTGAAAAGCACACAAGGATTCTATCGCTCTGTTTTACCTGAAAGTGTTACAAACTGTTGGAAGTCACACCCGCATGATTTTTGGAGCTGAATGTTCGTCGGAGACAGTGATGTCACTCTCCCTCATTTTAAGTGAAATGTGGCGCTGTGATTTCATGCATCAAGGAATCTGAATGTGTTTTCTGTGCTATAAATAGCAGATTATGTCTATTTCCAGATCCAGAAATAGGTTCTCTGGAATTGGATTCCATGCCTTGCAGCACTTTCTTTTTAAACAAGCAAATATGCAGGACATGCATCTCCGTGTTGAATTAAGAGTGCCATTTTTAAACAGACTTGGAGTCCTGCCACATTATACAAGATCAATTCACCACTTTACAGTACAACACGAGATCAGACATACAGTTTTTTCTAGATAACAGAAATTGCTTATATTGGTAACACTTTACGATAAGGTTTCATTAGTTAACAGTTAACATAAACTAAGAATGAACAATACTTGCACAACATTTATTAATGTTAATTTTTTAAAATGTATTAATTATGGAAATCAAATGTGTTTGGTAACATTAGTTAACGCACTGTGAACGTGAACAAACAATGAACAGCTGGATTTTATTAACTACCATTTACAAATATTAATAAATCCTGTAACAAATGTATTGCTCATTGTTAGTTCATGTTAGTTAATACATTAACAAATGAACCTTATTATAAAGTGTAACCCTTAAATTGAAATGAACTTTAATTGACTGCCATTAGATTAAAAATTAGTTAAAATTAATCTCATGACTTTAATCATTTTCTTTTTGAAGAAAGCAAACCAGATAGTATATGTTTTCTCTCTTGTCAGTTTGTCATGAGCTGTAGAAGAAATCTCATAATTGAGTTTCTGGAATTAAATTCAGCACACAAAGATTGTAAATTACTTTATATTGATTAAACATCCTTTCTCTCATTTATAGATAAACTTGCTGTTTATTTATGCAGATCAGTCTAAATTTTCGATTGACAAAAAAAAAAAAAAAAAAATTGCTAAAAGGAAAAGCTATACTTGTTGAGTCTTAGTTATTTTGAACTTGGTCTTTCATTCACAGTAGCAGATGCTTTTAGAAATTGCAATAATGCCCACTTTATTTTAAAAAATAAGAATAATGCTTAAATGATATCCAATATAATATAATCAAAAGAACCACTTTTCTGGTTTGGTGTTGATAAATGGGTTTTGGCCATAAATGATTAAATAAAAGCAGTGATATTCAACATGTTGATGAAATATCATATACCAGATAGATAGATATATACCAACATTGTATGTATACACTGTATGTATGTATATATACACATGATATGTTAACTTTTATCTAATTTAATGATATTATCTGACTTGCATGTAATAATATTTAATAACTAAGTATTTAATTCACTTCTCTGTTATTATTTATGCATGCATGTGATATTATCTCATCATTCCAGAACTGTTTATTTGTAAAACTGCATTTGTTGAATAATTTCCTTGAACATATTTGTGCCATAGCAGACTTAAAAAATAAAAAAAATCTTTAAAAAGAAAAATTATAGTCCTTGATTGGAATTTTCTGCATCATAAAGCCAGTTTCCTGCTGTTTGTTTCCCTTTAATTATATCATATGATGCACAAGGACAAACAAATGATTTGTTTGCTTTAATTAGTCTGAAAGCATTTTTTCTTTCAAGTGCTAGGCTAATTTTGCAATTATTTAAGTGCTAGGCTAATTTAGTGTTTATTTCAATTTAATTTACTTCAAATTCTTTTTGAAAAGATTTAATTTAGCCAAAGTCATATGTAAACAAAGTATTTTTCTGTTCAGTAAATGGATGCTACCCTCACCTGGGACTGTTCAAGGGCATTAGAGATCTGGCCGAGCCGACTGTACATTCATACACACAGAGAGAGAGAGACGATATAGCGGAGCTGTGTGTGGTAGCGGTTGTGCGGCTTTGATCTGTGCATTTCCCTTGTCCTTTGTCAGAAGCAGCCTGAGAGGCAGAGATGTGTGTGTGCTGCAGTACGGGGCTCCATTGAAGTGTTAAGAGTGCACAACTTTCTTCCTCTTTTCTTCCTTCACTACCGTCCTTTCTCGTATTATAAGAGTCTTTATTATGTGGGCAGAAAGTGAGGGAAAAACGGGAGGGTGCGTGAAGGGGGGGGGGGCTCTCCTGTTTATTAATATAGGAGGCAAGTTCCCACACACGGAACAATGCGTTAGCCAAGCGAGGCGGCATTGTCGGAGCGGCAGAAACTAGCCTACACCATGCTGGAAGTCAGCCGAAAAGATGCACGTCATGTGATCGGCTCATGTGTTTTATAAAACACTCCGCGCGGAATATGTTTGTTTCTCTGCGCGTGCGTGCGCTATTCATCAGATTTTTTTTCTCACCTTGTTGTAAACACCGTGAGCCACGGTCGTGATTGACGCCAAACACAAGTCTTAATACAGAAGACATGCTGATGGAAAGACTAACGCAGAGTCAGAGGAAATTGCAGATGGTATCGGCCAAGTTCAAATGCACTTTCACCCCCCCTGTCCCTTCTTTTCCCTTCCTGCCATTCTTCTCGCGGCACAAACGGCCGTCAGCTAGGTATGCGTTCATTCATTGTGTGCTGCAGGGGGTCCCTCACTTCAAACCGGCCCGTCTAAAGGAGGGTTGCGAAGTCCCACGGAGTCCCCTGAGCCGTGAGCGGAGCAGACAGGCGTGACTAGACCGGCAGACATCAAAGTGGCTGGAGCCCTGCCCCTCCATCCTGCCCACACCGTGCCCCGCTGCCCTCTCCGCCCGCCGGAACAGCCTTCATTAGGACACCGTTACATGGGTCAATGACATAGAAGAGTGTCAGTGATAAAGAAACGGGAAAAGCCAAGCTCTTTGAAATGTATTTGTATTCATGCTGGTTTAATATGCCTTTGAAAAGCTTTTTTTTTTTTTTTTTTGATTTAATGACTCCAAAATTGTGATCAAGTAAATGATTAATGGTTAGCCTGCAGCTACTTTTCAAACTATTTTTTATTTATTTACAAGTATTGTTAATTAATTCATAAGTATATAAAGTTTTTGAAAATATGCACCACATGTAGTTTCACCTTGACTCTAAAAATGTGTGGCATAACCAAGTAAAAAGTAATCATTTTTATACACCTTGAGAATGTGTGTTCACAGTTATTTTCAACAACATTTCTCAAGGTGAAGGTATTTTGTTATACATTTTCAACCGTTTTTATTAAACATTCTTTAAAAACAGAACAGTTAGTTGCATAACATTTACCTGACAGCTAGCAACAAGTGTTGACATTAGCATCTGATTAAAGGAAAGAAGGGAGAAAAGGTCAATAAAATATACACTGTAAAAAAAAATTGTTGGTTTAAAAAGTACTGGTTTGTAAGTAATACAATGAAGGCGATTGGTTTAATCAACAGAAATTCAAAATATTATGTTATCTGAACCACATTAATTATTGAAGTTGATTTGACAAAAGAAAAAAATGTGATAAATCATGAAAATAATTTTTACAGTGTAAGGTTCAGTTACTTAACTTTATTGAATGAATCAAATCATATAATGTATTCCTTTATTTTCTTTTAAGTTAATATGTTTTTCTTGGTGTCCATTTCTGTTTGAAAAATGTCCAATTTCAACTGCAGTTCAGCAGTCATTTTTCTCAAATATTTCCTCAAATATATCTATTAAGGTAGATTTTAGTGCAGTTTCATCCAGTGATCATCATCAGCGACCATTAATAATATACTCTGTATTGCCAAAAGTATTGGGACGCCCCTCCAAATCATTGAATTCAGGTGTTCCAATCACTTCCATGGCCACAGGTGTATAAAATCAAGCACCTTGGCATGCAGACTGCTTCTACAACATTTGTGAAAGAATGGGTTGCTCTAAGGAGCTCAGTGAATTCAAGCGTGGTACCGTGATAAGTTGCCACCTGTGCAATAAGTCCATTCGTGAAATTTCCTCACTACTAAATATTCCGCGATCAACTGTTAGTGGAATTATAACAAAGTGGAAGCAATTGGAAACAACAGCAACTCAGCCACAAAGTGGCAGGCCACGTAAAATCACAGAGCGGGGTCAGCGCATGCTGAGGCGCACAGTGCGCAGAAGTCGCCAACTTTCTGCAGAGTCAATAGCTACAGACCTCCAAACTTTGTGTGGCCTTCAGATTAGCTCAAGACCAGTGCATAGAGAACTTCATGGAATGGGTTTCCATGGCTGAGCAGCTGCATCCAAGCCTTACATCACCAAGTGCAATGCAAAGCGTCGGATGCAGTGGTGTAAAGCACGCCGCCACTGGACTCTAGAGCAGTGGAGACTTGTTCTCTGGAGTGATGAATCAAGCTTCTCTGTCTGGCAATCTGATGGACGGGTCTGGGTTTGGTGGTTGCCAGGAGAACGGTACTTGCCTGACTGCATTGTGCCAAGTGTAAAGTTTGGTGGAGGGACATTATGGTGTGGGGTTGTTTTTCAGGGGTTGGGATTGGCCCCCTAGTTCCAGTGAAAGGAACTCTTAATGCTTCAGCATACCAAGACATTTTGGACAATTTCATGCTCCCAACTTTGTGGGAACAGTTTGGGGATGGCCCCTTCCTGTTCCAACATGACTGCGCACCAGTGCACAAAGCAAGGTCCATAAAAACATGGATGAGCGAGTGTGGAGGAACTTGACTGGCCTGCACAGAGTCCTGACCTCAACCCGATAGAACACCTTTGGGAGGAATTAGAGCAGAGACTGCGAGCCAGGCCTTCTCGTCCAACATCACTGCCTGACCTCACAAATGCGCTTCTAGAAGAATGGTCTAATAATGGTCCTAAACCTTGTGGAAAGTCTTCCCAGAAGAGTTGAAGCTGTAATAGCTGCAAAGGGTGGGCCAACTCCATATTAAACCCTACGGATTAAGAACGGGATGTCATTATAGTGCATGTGCACGTAAAGGCAGGCGTCCCAAAACTTTTGGCAATACATTTAGTATAAATATAATAAATTATTCATTTATAAATATTAATATATTTTACAACCTGAACTAACTTTGCCTTGTCATGTGATATTTTAAGAGACTTGTTGACTTTGATACATAGGCAGGGGTACTCTTTATGATATAATTTCCTAATTTTCTACATGTACATGAGGTTTTCTTTCATGAATTGCATTTTTATTGTTTTTTTGTTTTTGTTTTTTTGGGGTTTTTTTAATATATTGGTTATGTATGTACTTTTGTTCACATAAAATGACACGAAACAACCTTAATTACATGGATCTTTCTAATAGCTTCAGATGTCAAATGCCAATGTTTCAGCAGGTCCTTGTCTGATATGAGGCCTCTTGGCCTGGTCGAGAGAGTTGTGGAAAGTCCCAGGGTTCACCAGGGGAATGCCATCAGGTGAATAGGCTTTGAAACATCCCCATGGATGAGAGCGTAGTGGGTGGTTCTCCCCTGAGAGGGATGGGAGCGGAGAGCCCCTGCTCTCATTCAGTCCTCTCCGGGTTTGCACACAGCCTCTCAAGTGGCCCATGAAAGCCCATTACCTCCTTGTGGGAGGGCTTAATTGAAGCTGAAATGCATAGAGACAATGGTGCGCAGAAACCTGAGTGAACGTAAGTATGAGCGCAGCACTTCCCCGTGGCATTAATGGTGGCATAAATGACAATAAACTGCTTTGTAACGCAGCGATATGGCCCTATATATCTGTCGTGAGTCGGGCCTGCCTCATTAGAGAGACCGTACACAAAGAAGCCAATCAGTCAGAAGGTACACGGGTGACTGCTGCCGCTTGCATCATTAGCTGTCCCACTGATGCCATGCGATACGTTCTAGCGCCTAAGCCACCGGCCATATCATAAAAGAGACGGGACCAGCTACCAAAGAAGAGCTCAGACAAAAAAAAAACTTTGCAGTCGCTGAGAGGCGGAAGATTATTAGTTTATTCACTGTGCAGGTGGTGAGATTACACTGCATAGAGGGAGGTGCGATAAAAGGAAACTCCTGAGGATGGCCACCATGTGTCCATAGATGAAGCTTAAAGTGTTTAATCTTTTCATTTTAAAGCAATTCTACTTCAAGCTGAGGTGTGTAATTTTTTCGATGGTAAAATAGACTCTCAGCTTAATATGCAGTGGCCCTCACAAGGTTGATTTTCTTGAAAAGCATGAACTTTGCACTAAAACCTTGCTTTGTTCCCAACCAATATGACTCTGGGGCAAGCCGGCAGTTGTTTTAGGAAACCTGTTTGAAAACAATCCTTTTTAAAATTCAATGACGGCCAATTTCTGAGTGAAAAGTGTTTCATGGGTGAAAACATGATATATGTCAGTATCCATGGATTCGGTCTTAAAGGGACCATAGCCTATATTTGTCATTAATGTTAATAAAACAATAAAATATGTTAAATAAACGTATACATGGTAAATAAACCTATTGTATCTGAAAAACAATTTTATTTAATTTGTATCTCTATAGTATTTGTTGTATTGTTTGTAATTTGTTTGTAAAGCTGCTTCAAAGCTTTACGAATCTTTTGTTTCGAATCAGTGGTTCGGATCGCATAAACGAAGCCTCGTTTACTGAAATCATGTGATTTTGGCGTTCTGAACCACTGATTCGAAACAAAAGCTTTGAAGCTTCATGAAGCAGTGTTTTGAAAACGCCCATCATATAGGCTATACTACATTGATCCAGTTGAACAGAACTGCAACAATCTTTTGCCTACAGTTCATTGTGTTGTATGACTGCATTACCCAGCTCCCCCTGCATCACAGCCTGTTGCCGTGGAGATAAGAATTGTGCCACAGCTGTATGAGCGTCTGAACCCAGTTACTGCAGACACAAAAACTATGCAATCACACCCACACCTCAGTGCAGCACTCTGGATTCACTTTTTTCTGCAGTTTTATGCAAATTTGTCACTGTTATATTTTTATTTATTTTTTTTACTCATGGCATACAGACGTTTTTAATAGAAATTTATATGAAAGAGCACTATTTTCACAGTAGAAAGCAGTGTACTGATTGCTCTGTCTGTAAATCAGTTATGAATCTTGTTCTGTTGAGTATAGAACAGAGTCAGCCGTGGTAACATTCAGTAACTTTCTCCATATGCGTCTTGTTTCATATTATCAAAGCCTCCCATGCTCTGTCCCATCCCCCCTCACCTAATCTTCTCCACTCATTGGCCCCCCATTTTCATTCTTTTTCCTTCCCAAACTTCCTACTTTGCACACCAGAGCTGTTTCTCCTGTATTTTATCTTTGTTATACTCCCTGAACATTCTTATGTACCAGTGTTCTATATGTTTTCCTGACATTCTTCACATTCATCTTTGAGGAGGGCTTTCAGCAGATTTATTATCCCATGGCAACACAGAGTCAAATACCACTCTGTGCACAACATGGAAGTACCTTTGCAAAAATGGCAAATGAAATAATACAAATATTGTTTTCTAATGTGTGTTATGGATTACTTGAATTGTAAATTTCTCAGAATTTTTAAAGTTCAAGATGCAAATTTTGTTAACAAGTAAATGTGGTAGTAAATGATAATTGGGGTTGGTATTTTTATGGGGTTTTTGGTAAGTTTATGTGTAATCACATACAATGACATTCAAAAAGTATAAAGTCAAGGCAGAGGTGGGTAGTAACGAAGTACATTTACTTCGTTACATCCTACTTGAGTAGTTTTTTGGAAAATGTGTACTTTTTATAGTAGATTTAAATGTTGGTACTTTTACTTCGCTACGCTGGGCGACGTTCCTCTCGTTACTTTATTTAAATGCAATACTGTACATGTTAAGAAATGCGTAGTTTAGGCTATTCCAAGTGCGCTGTCTCTTTTTTTCATGAACGATGTCCCATTCACAAACGAATCACTCTTTTGAGCGATTCTGTTCAAAGACTTGATCAAACAAGTTGGTGAAACTGTCTAAATTGGTGTACGAATCAGTTTGAATGATTTGTTCAGTTCTCTGCACGCACTGAATCGTTTGAAGCGGTTTCTCACTCGGAGCAGTGGATGAAGTGGCAGTGGACCTACAGTCAAGTAAAAGCAAATCTGCAAATGCATCCTATTGTTTGCCAGCGGTGAAGATCTTTATTAGATGAACTGCGTATGCTGTCTGTGAACAATTCCATAGGTATCGATTTCATTCGATTTCAACTCATACATCCAATAGCCGACATTTTACAACCAAGCAGATAATTACGCCACGATAACAAAGTATGTAGCATTTCTTTACCGTTTTTTATGGACATATATCTTAAAATATACATTAAATAAGCTACCATTGTTCAGAGAGTATTAAATGAACACCTGCCATCCCGCGGTAATATGTGGGTAGCCTACCTATTGCGCAAGGTCAGCGCCGGCGACTTGTTCGTCTTGAAAATGAACGCCTTTGCGTAGACACAGTTAACCAGTTTACATGCGCCTGCTGAAATATACATTTGATTACATTTTGGAGAACAGACAGAAGAAGATCCGTCAATGTGTATTTGATTATTGTTTGTGTTCAGATGTTCAGCGTATATGAGCGCGAGCACATGTAAAGAGTTTTCTCTCTTTCTTCTTTCAAACGTAGGCAGGAACACACCAAGCCGACGCAGACGAACTAGTGGTGAAGAATGCAGACTGCACGGTTGGCTCACGTCGGCAGCGTCTGGGTCCAAAGTTGCCCTGACAGACACACCAAACCGACGCTCGACACCCGACGGCCAAGTAGCACGTCCGTTCTGCGCCTGCGTAAGATGAAATGCCTTTCCGTATCAGCAGGTGGCAGTAGCTGAACAGCCAATCAGAATGATCAGATGGCCCGACGTACCGACGAGCTCCGATGCCCGAAAAAAGCAGACGAGGACCAAATTAAGCCGGCAGTGCGGAACACACTGAGAAAACTTAGTCGGCCGATGAACAAAAACTGCCCGACAGCTTGGTGTGTTCCTGCCTTTAAACGTACAAAATGCTTATCAAACTTTGCGAAACACAAAATGTATGTCACTGCCAAAACTTTTGGCCTTGACTATGATCATTTTAGCTAAATTCAGCTAGTGCTACACTCTTTTATAATGTATATTCAGGATATTTTCACAGTGTGTTTTTTTATGTTGTTTTACAATATGTAGTTTGATATTATCTGACTGCTTTGATATTAATATTTTTTCCCATATGGCAATATTTTATACTCATGATATGTAAACAAAACCAGCTGGCTTTCACTGAAAAAACAACCTTATGTAAGCTCAGTCAAGTTTATATAAGGTTATCTATAAGAACATGTCAACAGGAAGGTTGTTTGGACATTTTTTTGTGCTTAGAATCGAAGCTTCAGACAAACAAGGAACCCTTAAGTTAATCATTTAGGCGTATAGTGAGATCTCACCAAGCATGGTTTCTTTGTTAGTCAGCAGCACAGTGATCGCACACTTGTTCTGCTCAATAAACGCAAGAGGAACACCTGTACCATGAAAAGGGAGAGTTTCTCACCAGAGTGAGCCTCATCTTGGATGTGTGATTTTACTGTGTGCAGTGAAGCAGTAAAATCTGAAGGCAATTACCATGGAGAGCGCACACTCCTGAACTAGCCAGCCTATGCAAGCACGCTGTGTCCCCTAATGAGGTGTGACCAGACTCATGAGTTGCCATGGAAACTCCCACCAAGCCATTGCAACGCCATCAAATCTTCTATATGATAACTCCCCCCTCGCCTGTCTGTAGTAATGGCTAAACGCCTGGAGAAAAAGTTACGTGTTGATAGTTTAGCCGTGAAGCCAAATCATATAATATGATGGCTGAAATCCAACTTCAATTTCAATAATGACACATTTACAAGAGGAATTAAAATTTGTTTAATATATACAAACATGAATACAAACAAAACATTAATAATCTAATACGACAATAAGTGAAGAAAACTGTAACAGTTCTTTTGGCTTGGCATGAGGCAGAGGGTTTCAGATTCTTGGCAGGTTTGAAGATATTTACTGCTAGTATGTCTCTCAAAATTGTCAGGATAAACTGAGATAAATAAATTTTCTGGGCAAGAATATCAGGAACAAAACTCTGATCTTCAGGGCTATACACTGCCTGGCCAAAAAAAAAAAAGAGAGAGAGAGAAAGAAAAGAAAAGAAACAGTGCCATTTGGATTTAAATAGGCAAACGCTTAAGAGTCTATGACTGGATCATTATGTGATTATTATGTTTCTAGCATGAGTGTGTAGCTTTTCATTTCTTAAACAACCATGTAGGAAGACAAATCATGGCCATATTCCAGGATGACAATGTCAAGATTCATCAGGCTCAAATTGTGAAAGAATGGTTGTGAGGGAGCATGAAGAATCATTTTCACACTTGAATTGGCACCTCTGAGTCCAGACCTTAAATTCATTGAAAGTCTTTGGGATGTGCTGGAGTAGACTTTACAGAGTGCTCACCTCTTGCATTGTCAATACAAGATCTTGATTAAAAATGTATGCACCTCTTGATGGAAATAAATGTTATTATCATCCTGGAATATGGCCATGATGTGTCTTCCTACATGGTTGTTTAAGAAATGAAAAGCTACACACTCCATCAATTAGGGTTAGAAGAGCTGTTGCCAAACATATAACATGCTAGAAACATAATAATCACAGCAATAATGATCCAGTCATAGACTCTTAAGCATCTGCCTAATTCAAACAGTGACTTTTTTTATTTTTTATTTTTGGCTAAGCAGTGTATCATTTTGTAATTTGGAGTGTTTTGCAACTTTTTGTCATCAGGTTTCTCTATTCTGACCTCCTCTGTCACCCTTTTTAAGCGTAATTTTTAAGTGTTTCTTGATTATTGTGTTAAATTGAAAAGCCACTCTACCTCTTACTCTAATTCCTACATTTAAATAGTTTTAAGAAGAGCTGTCAAATGAATGCATTAAAATCATTTAATTGCATAAAAATGTTCTTAATTTAATCATGTAATTTTTCTGACGAGTTCAACTGAAAGTTTTAAGCATTTAAAAATCCATGTAATACCTTTTCCATGTAAAAAAAAAAGAAAAAGAAAAAGAATAACGAAAGTTTGGAATAATGTTTTGACAAACACGTCATTTACTGAACTGCAAATGACACTTCTGGAACTTCTGAATGAGCCAGAACTCAGAAAGGGAAAATATGTGGGAGGTATGTCATTCAGATTCATTCACTGGTCATTCAGTTCACTGCATAGAAGATACCCATCGGCCTTTGAGAACAAAACAAAATGGCAGAGCAGCGAGTGACAGGCTGCACAGGCTAACTGCTACACAGGTTGCAGGTCCTGAACACCTCGTTCTCGAGGCAGCGTTTGCGTGCCCAGCGCTGTCCGGTCACCGCTCAGTCGTTTTGTCCACCAGTGGCACATTCCTTCCTCTTGGCCAGTCTTGTGTTTATTCCCAAGGAGCAGTCTTTTTCCCAGGTCCCTCTTGGCCTCCGAGCGAAGGCTTTTGGCAGAGATCCACGTTGCACAAAAGGCCCGGGCATTCCAGCTGTCTGTCTCTAATCCCTAGTGTCAGCTCGTGTTAATGTTGCAGCGTGAAATCTGAAGGCGCAAAGCGGCGTGGAATATTAAAAAACCATCGTCAGAATTCCTCTGGAAAGGCAACTAGTCTGTTGGTGGCATTAGCGAGGGCTGGTGCATTGCCAATCTTGAAGATGAGGGGTTTTGAGGCCTTTGCCCTGCATTGGAAGTGCTTGCTGCAATGGTTTGAGGTGACGAAGGACAGGAAATTGATGAACGCTGTCCTTGGAGACTTGCGAGAAGAAAAGGGAAGAAAGTGACTGACGCAGGACTAAAGCAGCATTTCCGTTTTTTTTCTCTCTGCCCCCTCAGCCTGGAAAAACAGACAATAGACAAATGACACGGCTCTGTGGACGGCTGATTATCTCACATCCCTTCGCCTCATATCCCCACCCCCCACCCCCACCCAATCTCTCTCTGAATCTCTACAAATGTTCAAAACCTTCTAGACCGAATCAACCTGCCTGCTGCTCCAATCTGTGCAATAATGTGCGTTATTTATATACAACTTTTACAAATAAATTATTACAAATTACTATATATATACATATATATATATATATATATAAATTATTAAAAACATATATTTTTTGTAATAATTCATTACAATTTATATATAGAGTTTTTATCCCAACTGGCTGCAACAGTGACAAGAATCATAGCATTTCGTCAATTATTTTGTTACAGTTGTGCTGGGTAGCCCCGCCCATAGAGAAATCTCATTGGTCTACAATCCCATTCCTCATAACTGCATATTAAACATCAAAAAGCTTCTGACTGGCTGCATGTCACAAAGCATTTGTGCCTTTAGTGTTGGCAGACAAATTACTTGTTGTTCATAACAACCTATTATAATAAAACATAAAATATATGATAAAATACTAAAACACTACTGACACTATTATTAGGATTATTAATAATCACAAAATTATGAAATAATAATATTTATATTTTATTTATTTATAGTTATTTTTCTAAAATAAGCTGTTGAAAAATCACATCCCTCTTCTCTCACAGCAGATTGATCACTGGAGTGCAGCTAACTTGACATTTTGTCTTTGTTGGCTGTGGTTTGATAGTGGAGCTGTGTGGAGGATGATAAAAGCGGTGTGCTCTGGGTGGTCAGTTAGAGTGAGGCAGGTGGAGTGGAGCACAGGGGTGGTAATGACATGCAGGAACAGGGCGCAGAGAGAGAGAGAGAGAGAGAGAGAGAGAGCGATCTCGCCTGAGAGGTGGAAGAGATGCAGCTCACGACGGGAGCCGAGCTGCCGCTGACTGCTTTCTGATGACTTGTCAGCTTAGGAAGGACAGGCTGTTTGTCTGGGTGGTTGGGTGGGTCTCATTATCACATCAGTGTTATCTTTCTCTGTTTTCATGCAGCAGGCAGATCACACCCCTGTGAGAGGATCAAACCTGACACACACACACAGAGGCTGGAGGCGTGTGCTGATACATGTATATTTTCTCTTTATTTGTTTCCTATGTCATGCCCTTCCTTCCTTGTTAATTTCCTCATTATATTTTCCTAATTTCTAGGGAGTGAGATGTGTCAGAGGGTAATATAAACAGCATAATTTTGTTAAAAGTTACGCAGGGTTTTTTTTTTTCCTGTTTTGAAAGTAAATTTACTGCATGGCAGTAATAATTTGTTGTATGTCAACAATTTAAATTTTTGTAATGTAAATTATTTGGCTGAAGATTAGTCATAAATTAAAGGATTAGTTCACCCAAAAATGAAAATTCTGTCATTTATTACTCACCCTCATGTCGTTCCACACCCGTAAGACCTTCATTCATCTTCGGAACACAAATTAAGATATTTTTGATAAAAGCCGATGGCTCAGTGAGGCCTCCATAGACAGCAAGATAATTAACACTTTAAATGCCCAGAAAGCTACTAAAGACATTTAAAAAAGTTCATGTGACTACAGTGGTTCAGCCTTAATGTTATGAAGCAACAAGAAAACTTTTTGTGCGGCAAAAAAAATAACGACTTTATTCAACAATATCTAGTGATGGGTGATTTCAAAACACTGATTCATGAAGCTTTGAAGCTTAATGAATCCCAAAGTCATGCCCCCCGGTGGTAAACCATAGAAATTTCGAAACACTTATGACGTAACGAAGCCTCTTTTACTGAAATCAGGTGACTTTGGCAGTTTGATACACGCTCCGAACCACTGATTCAAAACAAAGGATTCCTTAAGCTTCGAAGCTTCATGAAGCAGTGTTTTGAAATCGCCCATCACTAGATATTGTTGAATAAAGTCGTTATTTAGTTTTTTTGCTGCACAGAAAGTATTCTTGTCGCTTCATAACATTAAGGTTGAACCACTGTAGTCACATAAACTGTTTTAAATATGTCTTTAGTAGCTTTCTGAGCATCTGAAAGTGTTAATTATCTTGCTGTCAATAGAGGCCTCACTGAGCCATCGGATTTGATCAAAAACATCATAATTTTTTTGGGTGAACTAACCCTTTAATAAATGAAGCATTTTTCCCAAAACTGTGGGTTAAAGTGTGTCATATGCTTTGGGGTAAGATGTGCCAGTGTCTCAGCTAATAGTAATAGAAAGCTTTGCCTCAAAATCTTTACAAACATTATGAATACTACAAATAATATGACAAACGTTTGAAAAACATTCACACTGTACTCGCTGTACAATAGTATCCTATTGTATCATATAAGTCATTTATTTTAATAGATGTCCCTATTTTTGATGTGAAATTAAAAAACTTCCCCTTTGACACTACTGTCTGTGACTAAACCTTTTTTTGATAATTCATATTTCTATGGTCTTGTTTTATAGATGCTTTCTTCTCATTTCAGTTCATAACTGAATATTTGTAGGCGTATTCATTTACCTCTTCACTTAATCTCATTTCTCTTTGCCTAGAGTACAACTTTCAGTAAGTACTGTAAAACACAGCACAGTTTACCTCACTCTCCCCTGGGATTTGACCTAGACAAACTGTTAACGTTATCAGTAAGAGTGCCATTGTGTATGTTTCAAACACAATCCTTTCAGTCATTCTTGTCACGTAATCTTATGATAATCTCTTTATAGGTGAAAACAGTAAAATAAACAAAGACATGGGATTTTTGCAAACTTTAAGACTCTGAGGTGCATTCACAGCAGGTAAACACACGCAGACAGATGTCCGTTGGAGCGAGACTTCCCAGCAGTCTCAGACGGGCGGGGCAGGGTGCGTCTCTGGTCGGTCTGCTCCGCAAGCGAGATGGCGCACGGCTTTATCATGTTTCCCTCCGGCTCCAGGTCTTTGTGTGGGATGTTAAGAGCCCAAGTCTAGAATGCCAAACTGTGTTCTTAACAGTCAGCTATCTGTCTCTTTCATCTCTGGCCTAGATGCGAGCACCATTACTACCTGTTCGAAAACAAGAAGAAAAGAGGGGGGAAGAGAGAGGCAGAGCGCAAGGACAAAGCTGGGAGCGGAGCAGCAGAACACAGTGTCTGTTGTATATGGGTGCAGGCTTGGCACAAACAGTGGCTTTTCTGTAAAACTATCCCACTCCTCCCAGGCCTCTGACTGGGCTCTCAATACTGCCTTTGTCCTTTCACATCACCAGTGACATTGAGAAGCCAAATCTAGCAACACCTGGCCCCTCGCAGCCTCTCTAGCGCACGCGGTTCGACGCGCAGCCCGAAAAAGACGTATAGAGTTTATTTTGTTTAACAGTTGCGTATTGGAATAGGATCAAGTGCTTTTTCTTTCTCTGGAAAACATTTGCTAATCTCGTTTTCCTTAAGCTATCTTTGCCATCTCATCTTAAAGGAAGGATATGCTGCATAATTGATGAGTGACTTTCTTTAAATCTATTTAAAGATATGATTCCAGTATTTCTAGGGAGTCCCAGTCCAAATCAAATATTCGTTGCCGTCATAAGGTTGGCCGCTGAGACGCTTTGCAGGTCGGCTTAAAGTATACTTGCATATTGAATGTTTTGTGTCCCTCATGCTATGCTATGTCATGAATTTTTTTTTCCTTCAAAAGAGTCGCAGAAGACCAAGGACGAACTAAATTCAATTACATTTTATCAGAGTGCCGCTTTTCACAACAGATATTGTAAAACATTTTTACAGAGTGCAGGGAATTGGTACAACACCAAGGCCAAGAACGTGTATTATAGTCCAAGGTTGCTTAAAAGAAAAAAAAAAAGAAAAAAAAATCTACTTTTTGTACAGCGACGAATGGCTCAAGGCAATACAGATACCTTTACTTCATTTAGAAGGGTTATTTTTACAAAAAAAAAAAACCAAAAAAAAAAAACCTGAGGAAATTCAATGGAATGTGGTGTAATGCCAGATGTTCCGCATTCCTGAAACTGTTGCATCAGTCTCATGTAACATATTTAGGGAATGCCTGCACTCTTGATCTCAATATAATGGATGGCATACTGGAACAACTGGAACACAGCCTGAATATTTCTTGGAATAAAACTGTATTTTCCCTGATTAACAAGGTAATTTGGTCAAGTAGCTTATAATTAATAGCTGTAGTGCGAATGCAAAGTACTAATATGTAAAAAAATATTCAAAAAACAATTACTTAAAGAGTTTTTCTTTCCCTCTTTTTTCCTTATCTGGTTAGAACGGCTGCAGGAGGAAAGGGGAGAGTTAACCGCGTTTTTTTCTGTGCAATCCGATCTGTTCAACATGGAGGGGAGGAAAGATAAAAGGAAACAGAAGCGCTGTTGGAGTCTGTCTACAGGAAGAGCCTGATTAGAGGTGAGTCTGCAGCAGGCACATTGGCTGAGGAAGCAGCCAATCACAAGGGCAGCCAGGGAGGGCAAAGCCGCTCTGCCTGTGGCCAACCGTCTCTCTGCGTGTCAGAAACACAACGTGTCTGGTATCAACTGTATACTTAATTACAATATGAATTTACTTCATGTAATTCATATCATATGTAACATCACGGTCTTTCAACATTTCAGGTCACGTAGTCTCGGTGCATGTATTATTAATGGATTTAATGGCTCACTGGTGTTTCTTGTAATATGCATGCTCATGAACATTAATAAAGCAAACACACATGTTGGGGAATGTACTTCATTGAACTGTGAAGGAATTAATGACACAAGGGTGCCTGTTTATCAGAGTTTTGACAGGACTTGCAGGCATTATAATTATATAGTTATGAGTGTTTCTTCAACTATGTGCACATGTCCTAGTACATAACAGATGTTATTTAACGTTAAATAACTGAATTTTTTTTTTTCTTGTGTAAAGATCACATTAAATAGTTTGGAAACATTTTACTATGGTGTGATTGCTTATTTTTATTGCCCTTTATGTGTAGATTTTATTGTTTTAACCTCGTCCCAGGCCACTTTCCTTACTAAAATATGAAAATACATAATAAAATTATTAATAATTAACTTTTAATTGTATTAAAATTATATAATTTTATAGTTACATTTAAAGTATGATCATCTAAAGCAAAGTCCCTTTAAGACAAGTCATTTCACTCTACGGCCATCTTTGAAACACCTCTCGGGCATGGTGCAGCCCCTATGGCTTTGAATGGGGAAACATCAAATTCCCCAAAGCTGTTTGCCAACCTTTCGATTAAATTTCATATTTGAAATCACCAATGAAATCTGACAACAACTGTCTTATAAATTTTGTTTCTAAACACCCAGATCATGACAGAAAACGACATTTTTCAGGCTGGATCAAGTTACTGTGCATGCGCAGTCCTAGGTGTGCGTCTCTTGTGTCTCATTTCGGAGGCACGCGTCTGACTGTTTCTATAGGATCCGGAGCTTCAAACGGCCGCTGCAGTGACGCAATGACTTTACCAATCGGCGATTTGCTCTTATTTAGAAGGCGGGACTTATTTCATTATATTGCGTGTTGCACTTTCTCCCATTCAAAACAATACGAGTAACGCGTCTTGTGTTATTCTATAGTCTTTGTCTAAAGCAAGTGAAATTATCATAAAACCATTTAAATATTTGTGTGAAAATTATTTATGAAAATAATAATACAGTCAAGTAAATACAGTTGTGTGTAAAATTTTAATTACACTTAATGTATGATTAACTAAATAAAATGTTAAATAATCATAAAACTGTTGTAACATTCATATGAAAATTAAGTTTTTTCCAAAAATTATTATAAACAATTGTGAAAATAATAGTTACGAAAATACAGTCACTCAGTTGTAACTTAATTTCCATTACAATAAACAATTTTTTCCCTCTAAACATTAGAACATTCAGAATACAAAAAATGCTAACTATAAAAGAATCTTAGCGGGATATTAATCTTTAAAGGGTTAGTTCACCCAAATTCTGTCATTAATTACTATTAAATATTAAATAATTAAATATTATACAATATCTAGTGATGGGCGATTTCAAAACACTGCTTCATGAAGCTTCAAAGCTTTACGAATCTTTTGTTTCAAATCAGTGGTTAAGATCATGTATCAAACTGCCAAAGTCACACGAACTATTGAAATTTAAAAAACACTTATGACATAACGAAGCCTCATTTACTGAAATCTCAAAATCATGAAGCTTCATGAAGCAGTGTTTTGAAATTGCCCATCACTAGATATTGTGGAATAAAGTCACTATGTTTTTATTTTTGGCACACAAAAAGTGTTCTAATCGCTTTATAATATTAAGGTTGAACCACTATAGTTACATGAACTGTTTTAAACATGTTTTTAGTAGCTTTATGGGCATTGAAAAAGGGAGTGTTATTGCTGGTGATGCAGGCCTCACTGAGCCATCGGATTTTATCAAAAATATCTTAATTTGTGTTCCGAAGATGAACGAAGGTCTTACGGGTGTGGAACGACATAAGGGTGAGTAATTAATGACATCATTTTTGGGTGAACTAACCCTTTAAAATCTAAGTTCCACCAATGAAATGTGATGGAAATGCGCGTGAGCTTTCAGAAAAACAAAAATGGCATGAAATACTGGTATGTCCAAAGAAGCTGTTAGTGGACAAATTAAATAAACTATAGAGTGTGGAAAGTGCTTCAAGAAAGTTTGTTTTCATAAAAGTGCCTTTTTAAAGAAAGTTTGAAGAAACAATCTTACAGTTTCATGGTTTCTGAAAATAGCAAACGTCTGCTTGAACAGTTAAACCACTTAAAAAATACTTTCGTCTGGGAGGATATTTTTGTCAATCCTTTCTTAGAGTTACATAATCCCTCTTTCATTTATTGTGTATAATGTTGTTCAATGGCCCACTCTGCTTTGCCAAGAGGCCATCAAAAAGTGTTCCCTTCCAGCTTTGCCATGTCAGATTGGGAGCTTTGCTTAGGGCCACAGTACACCCATTCATGTGGCAACCGAAAGTCTAGCCAGCAGACTGTGTCGGCCTGTATCACAATGCCGGAGTGAGCACACATGTCAGCTATCAGTCTCCTCTCTCTCAGGCTCAGAGTTGGCAGTGCTGAGCGAAAGGGTCAATTTGCTGCATTAATGCCATCGGAAGCTGGCGCACACTCATATGGCACAGATTCCAGCCCCACTCGAACACTGTGCAGGCTCAATCCCACCCCCCAGACGTGGCCTGCTTGCTGCTTCAGTAAGTTGCTGGAATTAGGGGATCAGGGGAGGCAATTTGGTGTTTTCCTAAAACTCGGAAGTTGGCAGCAAGAGCTGATAAAGGGAGTGCCGGAGATATTAATGTGAACGCCGGAGAAGCAGAGGCCTCAGACGCAGGTGTTGTTACAACAGATACACGCTCCTGCTCACCTTACAGATGACAGTCAAGGACACTGGCGGAAATGGACAGTTATATAAACATTATGACTGCGATTTTACCCACAGTTCATTCGGAAAAGCATGACCCCGTGTGGATGCCAGCACAAGGCTGCAGTTTTATCTGTGGGCCAATGGCATTGTGATGTTTTTCCCCATATTTATTAATTTATTTAAAAAAAAAAAAAAAACATAAAGAATGTTATCCTTACATACAGTGAGTTGAATACACTATGAAATTCATAAAAAAAAAATTAAAAAATTTTTTTTTTTTAAATATTATTTTAGCATAAAGCAAAAAAAAAGTCAAGGTGATACAATATCATAATGAATATTAAAGCCTCACTAAAAATAAAATTCAGGGCAGAAAAAAAATTGTTTGGCATAAATATTTATAATAATAAATATTTGCAACATGATGATAATGATGTCATACTGAGGACCCCAGCACACCCTCATAACTCATTATCAAGGTTCATAAGTTTCTTTAAATATCAGATAATTTTAACTTTTTATGACAAAGCAAGCTGTCATCGGGTGCGACTCTCCAAAAATAAAAAATAAAGTACTTTTTAAAATTATATTAAAAAACTTTTTTGAAAACAGTCATGATAAATAATCAAATACTTGGTGGTTAGACCAAAATTTTAAACTTTTTCTAGAACTATATGAAACCAGCATGAATAGAAAGAGCGCATTTCTAAGAACTTATGTTCTTTATGGAACATGTGTTTTAAACAACATTTTTGAATTTTTTTTTTTTTCATTGAACCCCAGTACCAGACCTGTGCTAACCCTGCTGAAAATACCTCTTTAAACCAGCTTATGCACCATGTTGTTAAACATCACTAAAATGGTTAAATAGCTTGAAAAATGGCTTGCTGGTTAAGCTATTTAAGAAGCCTAAGTAGGAACACCAGCATACCACCACCTGCTTTCTCACAGCAGATAATATTTATAAATCACTCTAGCACTGCACACTGTCCCCACTGTCATATTCATAAAAACCAAAATGTTTCCAATGGATCTGTCTTTCCAATCTCTCTTTCATTTGTTTTCCTTCACCTGCTCAATTCAAAACCCTTTGTATTGCTGGGAATCAGAAAATAAGCAGAATCACAACGGAAATCCGCAGACCACAGAACAATAGCAGACCACGCCATGAAGGTTACAACAAATGTGTCTTTTATGAAGTGAGGGTGTCATTTGCTACTGTAGGGTGGGGAAGACGGAGCTCAGTCAGTGAGGAAATGACAATATCTACACTGTCCCGGCAGCAGGGCCGAACCAGGCGCCGCCAAGGCTGAGCACCAAGGAGCAGCGACTCATAGGAAACATCCATCTTCACGTTCGCTGAGAAGGGGAAATAATTATGTTTCCTATGTGTTGCTCATAACAATTTGTCGAAAGATGGAGGAAGTTAGGCTAAATGCACATTCATCCGGATATATTTGAAGATGGCATTTTCATTTCAATACACTCTCTGTCCAAGCTAGCATTTTTAAACATTTACCAAAAGTTGCTTGGTCACACTGAAACATCTGAAAATGCTTAAATCATCTTACATGTGTATGTATGTGTAAAATCTAATAAAAGCTCACTGAGATGATAGCGAGAGATCATACGTAATAAAGTCCTCATGCTATTCTTCTGGCACAATCATTTTATTAGCAAAATATCCCACAACTTGTGTCCAAGGCACACTTAAAATCGCTATTCCACGTATGGTCTAAAACGCAACTGTCATCGGGCCTCATTTATAAAAAAATGCATGAATGAAGACTTCAGATGCAAAAGCCTCTATGTGCCATCTGAAATTTTCTTATAAAATGAGCATTTTTATCAAGCTTGTATGTTTATGTTTAGTTATTACACTTTAATGGCAATGAAAAGGACCTATTAATTGCCATTAAAGTGAAATTACTGAACCTAAACATACAAGCTTGATAAAAATGCTAATTTTAGAAGAAAATTTCAGACAGCACTTAGAGGCTTTTGCATCTGAAGTCTTCAAATATGAACTTTGGTGTGGATTTTAGAGCACACTCTAACATAAAATCTGTGTGTACGCTAAAATCCAAAACACTGCTTCATGAAGCTTCGGAGCGTTATGAATCTTTTGTGCCGAATCATGATTCGGATCGTGCGTCAAACCGCCAAACTGCTGAAATCACGTGACTTTGGTGCTCCGAACCGCTGATTCGACACAAAAGATTCATAACGCTCCGAAGCTTAATGAAGCAGTGTTTTGAAATCGGCCATCACTATATAAGTCGTTATTTTGTTTTTTTGGTGCACAAAAAATATTCTTGTCGCTTTATAATATTAATATTGAACCACTGTACTCACATGAACTGATTTAAATATGTTTTTAGTACAATTATGGATCTTGAGAGAGGAAATGTCATTGCTGGCAATAGAAGCCTCACTGAGCCATCGGATTTCAACAAAAATATCTTAATTTGCGTTCCAAAGATTAACGAAGGTCTTACGGGTGTGGAACGACATGAGGGTGAGAAAATAAATTACATTATTTTCATTTTTGGGTGAACTAACCCTTTAAGCAATTCTTGCCACTCGCCATTCTCAAATAAAACATATGGAAGTTGACTGGTGTTCTTTTATATGTTAATGATATTAATTGACCCTTCGCAGGGAGTTTGACTGACAGGCGATCTAACCAATCATATTGCCGAATCCGCCATTATGTCTGACAAAGCAGTCAGTGGAGTTAGTAAGATTATGTCAGTTGACTTGAACCTGAAAAATGGTGTGTATTGACGTCTTTCCATGGTTGAAACAACATTCTTTCTGATGTTCTTTCATGTTTATTTGATGCTATAAATTAACTAGTAGGAAGAGATGATTGGTTCATGATTGGAGCCGCTTGAACAGGTGCTACAGCAATCTGTCATGACACATTAGTTGAGTTGGTTTCATATGGAAAGTAACCTTCTCTGACTGTCTGTCGACGCGTTGTCAGTGTCCTCTTTGCTCCACAATGTACCTTTTTCACTGCATGAGAACATGATGTTTGGCATGAGAGCGGCATGGTTTGTCAGACATGGCAACAGTAACTAAAGGGGGCGGGTCTTTGCGAACGGTCAATTAGGCGGCGTTTACAAGGCAGAGGTCTGAAACCATTCAGCTGCGTACAATTTCGAGATCTTTTATAGGCTGCATCCGAAATCACATACTTCCCTACTATATAGTAGGCGAAAAACAGTATGTGACAAAAGATGTCGTAACTCACAGTACTCATAAAAGTGTAGGCAAATGACCTACTACTTCCGGCGAGATTCTGAAGTGTGCACGATGGACACTTTTCTATCCCATGAGGCCACAGGAGAGGAATTGTGAATGGCAGTGAAGTGACGTAACTGACGCTGGTAGGTCACATGATAATGACAGCATGGCGGATGTAGTACATCCGAATTACATTCATACAGTTGTGAAGTAATTACTTATTCAAAATAAGTTCCTACTCAGAGTGTGCGATTTCGGATGCAGCTCCATGTACGTTAATTCTCTGAATCATGTGTGTGCATTTGAGAAAAGATTGTAAGATCAAATGCAGGACGGTTTATGCAACATTTTTAATGCTTTTATCATGCTTTCATGCAAGGCACCATTTGCGATTCTGTCAGCTTAGCAGAAATATAATATGAAGATTGTAACATTTATCGTTTAGCAACACTATGAAAATGATATAGCAGTGACAAAAATGGAGGTACAACCATAGATATGTGGGTAAAATATGCGCCACATGACTAAACATGCGCCATCATTTTCGAATACCTATTTTCACAGTCCACACTACAATGCGAAAACAGCATTTTCAAATGTATCCACGTCTTCAAAAAGCTCAGTTTTAGCTAGACAAAAACACTCTCAGTGTGGACGAAAGGTCAAAACGAGGAGAAAAAGATGAGTTTTCAGATTTTTCTGGATTAATGTGGACCTAGTCTTATTGATCACTGTGTATGTCCTCAAACACTTTTATCCACATCAGAAATATGTTTGTATGCATCAATGTGTCGCACATTCTGGAAGAGAAATAGAATATGCCAAAAACTGACAGATTCTGATAGATTTTGTTCAACGTAATGTGCTGTAAGAGGCTGAAAGTGGCTGGGGGTATTTTTGGCACCACGTTACATCCTTATACTGCGTGTTAAAGAGGTGCTAACTATACCTCCATTTGCCAGAAGTCCTCTGTAAATATTTACAATTAATAAAAAAAAAATCTGCAGCCAGCCCAATAAACATAAGATGCCTAATACATGGGAAAGGCTTACAGAAGATTAATGTGCTTTTGAAAAAGTGTAAATAGCAAAGAGACGTCCCTTTCGGCTGTTTGTTTGAGATGTCATGCCAACGGTCCAGAAAAGAGGATGAAGCTGGTATCAGGAGAACAGGCTCTTGTTTGTCTTTCTCACGCTCGTCTGCGAACTAGCAATGTCCCGAATGTCTGGACTCATTTGGCTGAACCTAAAAGGGACAAATAATGCTTGAAACGGGGCACTCGCCAGTGTTATTTCTGAAAAAAGTAGCAGGTAATAATGGTAACAGGCATAATGACGACCGCTGTACCTGTCTGCACTTCAGATGGGATGTCGGGATGCCACGGCCGTCTTCAGAGCGCTGCGGCTCTGAATCAGCAGCTGGGCTGGAGGTGGTAAGCCAGCTCAACTGTGCCCAATGTTTGTGGAGATTTGGCTGGTGCTGATGGAGACTAGGTGACACCTCTCCCAAGCTAAACATAGCAACCTGAGCGGGGCCACGTGTAACAGGAGACAGAGCAGCCCTGTGTGCGCTTCAAAGCTTCGCCATATGTCAGAGAGGCCCGAAGAGGGAGAATTTCGAATTTGTACGTCAACTAACCTGTTCATCGACAGTAGATGAATCACAACTGATTTTGCCCCAGCGTCTGTTCCGACACAGCTGGTTTCCATGTTGCTGAGCTTTGTCCTGGCAAGCATTCACTAAATCGACAGGGAAGTTGGGAATGAAAGGAGAATGGGAATTAAAGGGGGGTTTGCAGCAACTACATTGTTTGGGAGTGTTAAGTTCTTTTTATTTGTGATGTAATAGTTCACAGTAAGCTCACAGTTAGCACTACTAAGGAGTCCTGTTGCTAGGAGAGGAACAGCACCGATCACTTCCATTGGCTGCGAGGACCTGCGCGCTTGTCCAATAAAAGTCGCTACTAGACTTGGACAGTGTTGGCTATCCAGGCACAATTATATGTTAAAATAAGACTTTAGGGCAGATTTTTACAGGCAAAACCATTTTATTTTTGATTTTGGTTTATTTTTTTGGAGATTTTGGTTTATTTTGCTTCCCAAGTCTGCTTTCAGACTAGTGGAAAGAAAACATCCAAAATATACATTTGAGTGTTTATTTGATTACATTTGATTTATTTGTGTATTTCAGTTACACATTTCTTTAAAACCTGCACTGATCCATAAATCTCCAGTGGCACTTACACCAAACTTTCCAGTTTTATTTCTCTATCTATTTTCTGAAAGTTTTTACTGAGAGGTTTGTTCATATATCATTCGCCTGGTTTATAGGCTATATAATTTTTTTTAATAGTTGTTGGCAGTATTTTATGATTTATGGAGTGATAAAAAGAGATCTCCAAAATACCCTATGTCAAAACCTTTAACTCTAATCCCCTGGTTTCACAGACAAGGCTTAAGCCTAGTTCCAGACTAAAATGCATGTTTGAGCTGTTTTAACTGAAAGTAACTTGCGCTGATAGATCTTAAAATATGTCAATACCATTGTTTTCTCTCAAGATGTAGTTTTTTCTAAAGCCCAGGACACGCCAAGCTGACGATCGGTTGTCAGGCAACGTCACACCGTTTTTAAGCGTTGACCGACTAAGTTTTCCCTGGTGTGTTCTGCACATAGACTGTAAAAAAAGATGGACGACGCATCTTCACTCTCTTCCATTGTAGTAACTGAAGCCGCCAGTGTGCCAATATGGTGCTGACATCTTGAGTCTCGAGTTTGCGCATAGTTAACTCGGAGCCCGAGTCTGCGCAGTAGTGAGCACCAAGTAGAGCTGTGATATCAAGGTCCCGCCCAAATTCAGAACAACTCATTATGACAGTGTGAAGTAAACAGTTATGGAAATGTAGAAATTAAAGTTAAAGCTCCAATCACCTCGTTTTTATAGCATCGAATAACTAACTAAAACCAAACTTTTTTAAAAGAACGAACACTTGAACTAACACCAGCATGATAAAAACTGCCTAAAATGAAATTAACCGTCTTTGGAAAACATTTTTTTAGTGTAAATTGATTGTTTAGTTTATCACGCATCCCATTACATTTTGTGGAGAGGGCGGGGACCCCTCCCTCCAAAGGAGAGACCATTTCTTAATTATGAATATAGACGAATATATATGAAAAAATAGACAGCAGTCTCCTTACACGCAGGCGCAGAACTGCTGGATGACAATTGGCTGTAGTGTTCTTGGCGTGTTCTCACAGTCGGCTTTTATCAGTGCTAGTTCTTTTGCGTAGGTTTGGTGTGTCCCTACCCTAAGGCACATTTATGAAAGCCACTTAAATGCCCTAATTGAACTAAGCCTAACCCTAGTTTAATCTAAGCCCTGTCTGTGAAACTGGGCCTAATAGTGAACAAAATGAAACAAGAATTTTTAACCAGCATTTATCCAATTTCCAGAATTCTGTTCTGAAAATGTATTCAAATTTGTGAACATTTGCTTATTTAAACATAACATTTCAGAAAACTTATACATGTAGATAGTCACAATTTGACATGAAATGGGGAGGGAAATGTGGTGATATAAAATGTTGGGTGTTTCAAAGCAATTTCCCAGTAAAGCCATGGAAAATCTTTTTCTCCATCCTTATACTCCCAAACCCAATGCCAAATCCTTTCAGACTTGCACTTAATGCCCTTTAGTTGGTGTTGTGACAGCAGAGCTCCCAATCACAAGAATTTATATGAAAGGGTCAAGGAAGTTATATTGCTCTTGAGCCGAGAACAACTGCCTCCAGCACTAGGCACAGAAGGAAGTCGTGGCCCGTGAGACGAAGGGCCAAATCCCTGTCAGAAACACTGAAAGTAATTTAGATTTAGATTTGAAAATGTAAAAGAAAAAAACTTTTTTCCAGATCCACTTAAACTGACATAACATAGAAGGACTCCTATAAAATTAGCCCTACAAGACTTACTTGGTAACTTCTTGTGCCAGACCAGCACTTGACCACCTTCTGCCACCTGCCAGGTGACCTTTCACCTTTAGGAGCTTGCGGTTCAAAAGGCTCCTGGTGTTTTATGGCGGCTGACACAGAAGGACTGGATGAGCACACAGGACACATACAGGCACACAGGGACCATCAGGCCTGTGGAAAGAGGTCGGGAATCTGTTAAAACACCAACCATCAGTACATCTGAACAGGTGCTTCATTTCTGCAATATGAATGAGATTGTTCTCAATCTTTTCTTGAATTTGAACATTAAAGTATAATATTTTATATAAAAAGTACATTCAAATGTTTTATTAAAATCAATGAAATAGTGTGCATCAATTAGTAATTAACTCTGTCAATAATATGCATTTAAAAATGTGTAATCATTTTATAAAATGCAAGTAAAAAATTGAAAAATCATATAATATCATATATACATATATACATATACATAGATATACATATATCATTGATAAAAGCTAAGAGGTTATGGACAACAAACAGCTGCTCTGGTAAATATCTTATAACTTAAGAAAAAATAAAAATGTCATAAAATTCAAACATTTTACTGCTGGTAAAGGTATTACAGATAAATAATACTAAATAATTATTATTCATTTTTAAAATATCTATACATTAAAATATCAAATGGTGTGCATAAATGTTTGCTGAACTTTTAGTATTATTTGACAACATTTAAGCGAAAAATAATTAAATAATTAAATTTAATTAAGCTCAATTAAAAATAAACCATACAATATTCATGATATGGTGCAAAGGTTACATCTCTCAAACCCTAAAAATATCTAACAGCTGTTTTCATAAATAGATACTTTTTTGTTATTAATTTTTTAATTGTGACATTGTTTATTCTCAGATCAAAAACATTAAAAACCAAGGTAGCTGTAATGAAATGATGAAAGCTGAAGTCTTGAAACACGATCTGCACTCTAAGAAAGCCGTTTTGCTATTTCCTCTCTCCAAAAGTGGCCAAACAAGGAAAGGAAAAGCATCACAGATGAAGTGCTTCAGTGAGATACACTGTTCATTTGTGTTTTGTTCTGGTGCACCCACTACTGGTGTTTTCTTTTAAATGTAATGTTTTAGTCATCTTTATGATACTTCAGCCCTGACTGTTATTCATAATCATAATCAAAAACAATGCACATTAAAATCAATAACATTTTAAAAGGTTAGTTCACCTAAAAATGAAAATTCTGTCATTAATTACTCAGGTAGTAAGGTACTAAAGACATCATTAAAGTATTCCATCCAAGCTCTCAGATTTCATTAAAAAGATCTTCATTTGTGTTCCGAAGATGAACGAAGGTCTTACGGGTGTGGAACAACATGAGGGTGAATAATTAATGACAGAATTTTCATTTCTAGGTGAACATTTCATTTCCTTTAAGTGTCAACATTTAAGCAGGAACAGAAAACAAGACAGTCATTTCTGCTTTTTCAGAGGATCTATTTTTAGACCTGGACCTTTCTGTCTGACCTTTTCTCTAAAGACACAGATCCATTACCACATTGACCTCATGTAATTGTTTGTCCCAGTGCAGCTTTGGCATTGTAAAACTTAACAGTCCTTATCTGTACACACTAGACAGCTACCATCAATTACCTGCCCATTACAAACATCATTGAGGCCACTACTTTATGGTGACGTGTGTAACATCAATGTAAATCTGCTCAAAAATCATCAGTTTAGGAATATTTTAATTCAGCTTGTCAGCTAATAAACCTTAAAAAACCTTAAGAAATATTAAATGTCAAAACAAAATTTTAAAAATGTCTTCTGTTTGCTGTTGGTAAAGGTATTATACAGATAAATAATACTAAATTAAAATATTATACATTTTTAAACTCTGGATGTAGTTTCATGACAACTGAAACTTTAGATAAAACATTATCAGTCATCTACAAATTTGGTTAAATTAAAGACAAATATGCATATCTGAGCAAAGTGTGCATAGATTAAGACATTATGCTTTCAAGTTTTTGTTTTGTTTTTCATTTTCTCTGTTTAATTGCCTAACTATGAAGAATTTTGTATTGTGTGATTTGTATGAACAGAATAGTACAGATTGGTTCACACACCAAAGTTAATTATGGGAAGTGTCAACTATATGTTTTCTTTTGGTGTAGTTGTTCTCACCAAAAAGAAGGAATAAAAGTACAGCAAGTAAGTAGCACATAATTAAGTGAAGGAGAAACAGTAAACTGAGACATGAGAGACATCTGCTGGTGGATAAGGGAAGCTGCATTATGATTTAGATTTTCTTTCAGTCCCATTTTAACATTTCATGTCATTTGCTTATTTATTGTTACACTCTCATTGTCACATGCTAAACTCATTCTAGAACCCAAATCAGCTACCTGAAGAGCTATATTTAAAACCAAATAATAGATAAAAACTTACATAAAAAAGAGAGGAAAAAAGCTCAAAATATTTTGCATAAAGAAAATGAATCTTATTTTTGAACCAAAACTCGAAAACATTTAATGCAAACAGATTGAAATATTTCTATTATATAAATTAAATTAGACAAATAAACAAATAATAATAATAATAAATGTAGTAGGTTAGGTTAGGTTAGGGTAGAGTGGGGGAAAACGCCCCCTTGGGGTAAAATGCCCCCCTACTGTTTTTCCCAAAATAACCACTAGATAAAGTCAAGATACATTTTGTTGCAACTATGGACTACATTGACAAGAGTGATGTAGAAGTATTTACAGTGAAGCTGGCTTAAATGAAAAAAAAAACAAAAAAAAACGGATTTCACTGTGAATAATCTCATTTTCAGCAGTAAGAAAAAAAGTGTTTTAAAGCTTGTTGGTTTGTAGAACATCACAGTTATAAATGATATGCGAATAGTAAGGCCTGTAGATAGGAAGTACGTGTTGTTTAAGACAAATATAATTATATTTTTGCCACAAAAAAATTATCAAACATTGTCTGTGGGGTAAAACGCCCCCTTCCCACTATAATAAATACTGCACTCTGTTCTAAACATCAAATCCTCTGTTCAAACATATTCTAGGTGGCTGAATAAAAATATTTGGACTTTATATTTAAAAATTACCTCAAGTTAGCATCAGGTAGCTACAGTAGTTAGCTAATAATATTTTTCAAATAAGATATTATGATTTTGTAAATCATAATTATTGATTATATTCTATATTTATATTATATTTTAATTGTAAGCTAAAACTGCCTGTACTCTGATTTTGCTGTAAAAGCAACTTGCTTTGTCAGACTGGGGGCTTTTTACGCCCCTTTTGGTACAAGTTAAATTTTTGTTAAAAGTCTAATAACATGAAAACTCTGGACATTTTGCATACTTGGTTTATAATTGATGTCATTGTCACTAAAACTATGATAGGTATTCTGGTCATATTTAACTTTTGTTTCACAGAAAAAAATTACACACTCCTTAAAGGGGGGGTTGTTATACTGTTTTTATACAGCTATGAAATTATGTTTCTCATCACTGTTTAACAAAATGGCCTTCATGATCTTTAATCAGAGTCACTATTTTGGCGTATACATGTTTAATTAATCAAAGCTGTATTCCTCTGACAAATACAGGTTAAAGTTTCTGAATAGATGCCTTGTCAGATAGAGAGCAGCCCATTGATGAAACGCTCTCTGAAGCGTTCAGCTGTGAAACCGCGAGCTGCGCGCTCACCGTGACGTCACAAACACAACAGCCCTCCATCTGTGTTGGAGGAGTTTGATGTGAGGATAAATAAAGATGACAAGTTCAAACAAACAGAGACAGGAACATGCCGCACATAAAGACATCCCACCTCTATAAACATGTCTAATTGTGGTTCAAATAAAGCCCACACATCAATAAACAGAAGGCGAGGCAAGGAAATGGAGCACATTTTTTTCTGTAGGTTTACTTATTTTCAGAAATGCCTTTTATTTAATATAATGTAATCAAGTATAAATAAGTTGATTTGAGTCAAATTTTCGGGATATTCCTAATTATTTTTTAGGAATAAAAATTAATTTTTTTTTTAGCAAATTTACTTATTCACACATTAAAGTCAGCATGGAAAGGAAGCTGCGATAGTCTTTTTTTATTTATTTATTTTTTTCACTGAGAATTGATTGGATGGTTGAATCATTGTGGTTTACTATGCAGTGGTGCAGGGATGACATTTTTTTGTAGGCCAACCCCGAAGTTAGCATCACCCTGGTTCAATTAGCTTTTGGATTCTTGTAGAAAATGTTTGTGACTAACAAAAGCTCTTACACATTTTGTTAATTGTGATAATCTTCACAAATAAACACAATTTTTATGAATTTTGAAGTGTAAATGCAATCAGCAAAAGTCAAAGGCTAAACATAGGCTATAAACGAACCATAAACTAACCACACCACAGTAGGATGACTTCAATGTCTTTGTTTAAAAACATTTCCCCTAAAAGTTCAAGTTATACTAGTTTGCAGGAGCGCGATTATAAACACAACGAGGCTGTGAAAGTGGACTAGTCCGTAGATGAGTTCACCTGTTCGGCTGATGATGTTTAATGTCCCCGACAACCTAGTCCCATTTAGCCACTTCCCTGATTGCAAAAATCACAGAGGATGTCTACATTTACATCTGCAATATGTCTCTAAGATGTTTCCTGCCAGATGTTAAATAGACATTTGTCAGGTTTTTGTCCTTAAAACACTCTCGTGTGTGTGACTACTTTCTTACGCATCTTATCTTAAGCCTCCATTGCTAAGTCCAAAACATCATTTCAGAACTAGTAAGGGAGACTTGAGCCTTGATAGCAGAATAAAACCGTTGATACAGTTATTAATGCAGAGAGAGAGAGCATTTGTGAATTAGCCAACCTGATCTGTGCATCTTAAACTGCAGCAGTGTCTCTACTAATAGCGAAACTAGGTTTATCTCAAGAACCGCACAGTTATTACCTCACTGGTGAGTCGTGTATCTTAAGTTTCTAAACCAATTTACTGATTAATTCGTCAGAGCAGCGCTGACCAAACGTTTCTGGGCGAATGTGTGTCCGTATACAGTACATGTGTACATTTGAAAGAGAGAGAGAGCGCACGAGAGAGCATGTGCTTTCAGGACACAATAAAACGTATTTTGTGGCAAAAACCATGACAATAATTTGTCGTTTTCTCCTGTTGTTTACTATGTTTATTTGCTTGGTTGGTGTCGTTGTGGGTTTTGGTTATTTTGCTGTTGTAGGCTGTAAGAACCTAAATAACTGAAAACATTTGGCGAAGTGATATACTGCATTGCGGCCAAGACCTGCTGCTGGGGACTGGAGCTTCCAATCTTAAAATGGAAGTCAATGGAAGAATATTGCTACGTAATAAAAGCTGCGACAGTTGAGTGCATAAGTGTCCAACATTCCACACTTTTTTTTCTGTTAATTTAGTGCATCATTTGGGTATTTAAAGTGCACATTTTCTTTTTGGAATTTTTAGTGTGAACAAACTCACACTATTTATACACTATTCGCTAATTAATTAGGACTCACCATATGGTTAAAATAGCATTGTAGATCTCGAATGTATATTATGACTAATCATATTATGCTGTAGATATCTTAATTCCAATTACGACGAGTCAAAATTGCAAAATCGATATAGGATTAGTAGAGCCAGGAGCATAAATATTGAAACGGCTTGCCATATACCGATCGTTGTGCGCAGCACCGCTTCAAGCCGAACAATCCTACTCATACGTATTCAAAAGGTATGAAAGATTTCGGCCGTGACTACAGCACGGAACATCACAATATATATACTTATACGTCTCCTCCGTTGCTGAGTTTTTCTTGTGCGACGGAGAAGTTCTGCACCATGAATCGTCTTGGCGCATATTTGGAGAGCAAGATGGTGCACCCTCAGTTTTCCTGCATCAGTTTTGAAAGCCTCGTCACATACGCGGGTACGCCTACGTCATTATCAAAGCAACCGATGCAGATAGGTTGGCTGTGTCTGGACACACAAATATTATTTGAACACTTGCAATTAATAGTGCGGACAGTCTACCTAAAGATCTGATTTGAGGAGGATTTGAACTATCTGTATCTCTATCTCACACAAAACCATCATATGGCTAGCCAACTTTTTATCCGCTTTGTTTTCTTCTACTTTTTTTCTTTTGAGCTTGACACACCCAGCCAATCAATATTCATTTTCATTACATAGCCAGTATATTCTCCAAAATTTCACCTTTTCTTCCATTGAAGAAATTCATATAGTTTTAGAATGAGAGTAAGGTGAGTAAATTATGAGAAAATGAACTATCCCTTTCCTTAAATACATGTCTAAAGGCAAAAAAAATTATATGGCTGCAAGCATTAAAAAGTGCTAAATGGCTTGCATGCTATGTGTCAACTATGGGAAGTCATTCCCACCCCTACACAAAGCAAGAGAAGTCAGATTCAACGGTTTTCCACATTTATTTCAGCATAAGTGGTTCATAAAACATCCCATACTGTACCACTTAAAAGATTCTTATCTTTAAAACCCTCAGTAGGCAGGCAAGATCAAATATTTAAACATGGCGGTGTCCAACGTCACTGCTATGTAAAAATGTTTACATCTTATTGACCAGAAAACAAATGGGTTTCAAACTGGGCATGACAAATATCGCCACAAATGGTTGCGAGTAAAGAATACAAACAAGACAAAATAAAAATGGTGGCTCAGAATTCACACAAGTGCTGCACTGGAACTTTTAAAACATTATACAGTGGTAATTCACAATATGCCGATACACACATTTCCTACCGCACTATTCCAATCTTTATACAATTTTCATCATTTAAATTTTCTGTGAGCATGTGCATGTGTGATCGCATTGACATACTGCTACATACTTTACTCAGTGTGTTGTAATAAGGCAATGTGGTACTGAAAGAAATACAATTTCACTAAAAACAGCCGCATATACCATCTGAACAGTTTTGTTTGATGCCAATTAACAATGGGAGAGAGTATCATTAATAATGACCACAAGCATATGAATGTAAACTGGCCATAAACCTCATTTAAAATCCTTGAACATAAAGTAGGGGGTAGACCACAACCATTTTCCTTTTTTTTCTGGTCACCTCAATACAAGATACAAAAAAAGAAGAAAAAAATACATTCATAAACAAATCTTTTAAGCAACACCCGCAATTCAGTTAAAATGAAAAATGGATTTAACACATGTACCTCTTCAAAAATTTTCAGGAAGGCAAGACGTCGGCTCTACCCTCTCCTTTTCTTAAGCTTGGCACAAGAGACTAAGACGAAGCCTTCTGGTTCGCTCAGACCAGAGCTGCACAGGCTTCACTGCAATATGGAACTACTGTACAGCACAATAGTCTCCGAATTGAACACACTGCACTGCCTGTGGCAGTGTGACTGATATCGCTGGTACATCTACTTTAACCCAGTTCCCTGAGAACACTAAAGGACTAAAACCATGGCAGCACACAGGATATGCAATAATATTCTTTGCTAGATAAAATGCGTAGGATAAATCAAAGGGAAAAAAAGCATACAGTGAACATAAGCAATTTTTATGGACTGAGCATGTGACTCAATGTTAACTGTTATCATCATAGTTTTGGTCATTCTTTTCTGAAAATAGCTGATAAAACAACCAAAATAGGCTACAATTTTCACATTTTCAAAAAGCAGAGGGAATTAAGCCTATTGCTGACCAAGGAAATTAACAAATGGATGCAAAGTGTAAACAAGGTACAATGGACAAATGCAGGCCTACTGACATAAAGTGACACAAATCGAGCATACAGTACGCAACAAAAAAAATCGGATCCTGTGCAATTTACTGTCAAGAGCCTACATACCGCCTTCCCTTTTTATCAGCATTCATTGGTCCATTTTTCATCTGTATACATATGAGGTTTGCTTTTTAGTTTTTTTCTTTTGTGTGTTTTTGCACTGATGTACCCATATCTAGGTGCTTGTTTTGGCTTAAAGCAAATGTAATGCTCGTGTGAGAGTTTGTACAATAAGGGTCTTTTCCCTGTTCAGTAAGTCTGCGATCAGCTGACAAACTCCTTCACAGTTTGCTTCAGTTAATGCCTACAAAGTCCAATACCCACATATATTATATATAAAAAATAAGTTATTGCGCATCCGAAAAAAGTGCATCTTATATTTAAAAATATCTCTTTCGCTCCATGCTTTCTTTTCTTCCACGGGGTCCAGAAACACAAATCCAGCGTTTTTTCTAAGTGACGGGCGTCAAGAGGAACACAGCTTTGCAGCTTGAAGGTGTGCCGGATGGGCACGTAAGAAAACATGATGAGGAAGTGGAGTGGGAAGTGAAGGAGGAGGAGAGAAAGAGTTGTCCAGCTATGCAATCACCATGGGAACATCATCTGAAAAGCCACTGATCATAGGAGCGTCTTCATCATCGTCACCTTCAGAAGAGAGGGAACGAAGAAACAACATTAGCAGCTAATTTTCATATTGTGGAAAAGTTTGTGTACTTAATAAAATGAGTTGAAGTGAACTAAACATAATTCATGTGACCTTAACTTAACTGAAAGTGACCTGAACTAAGCTTAATTGAAATTACTGAAAAGTAAATGCAACTTAACAAAACTGAACTGAAGTGAATAGAATTGTACTGAATTTTAGTTATACAAAGTGCTGAAGTTAACTAAATGGAAATTAAGGGCGTTTACATTTGTAGTTCGGTTCGCTTGGTTTGTTTGGTCCAGACCAAAACAAACAAACAAAAACATAAAAAACCCAAACATTTACAGTAGTCCTGGTCCGATTAGCGTTCAGATTGGCATTTTTAACACAGAATTTAAAGATACAGAACCTAAAGGCACAGGGATATAATCACAATCAGTTTTTATGTTGTATTGCCTATTTTGAGATGGAACTTGTCGAACATCCAAAACAATGCTGTGTGCCGGGCTAAATGCGCTCATTGCGTAATCGTTGTTTGGTTCGTTTACATGTTTTTGGTCCGTGTTGCAATCATATTTCATACATATTGCACCAGAGTTCATTTGGACCAAGACCCATCTTTTCAAGGGTCTCAGCCCACTTGTTTGGTGAGCACCAGGGTTCAGATGGCAGTGTTCACACTTATTTAAATGAACCACACTAAAAGGAGCAATCACACCAGGGTTCGTTTTAATTTGAACCAAACATGCCAAGTGCAAACACACCCTAAATAAACTTAAATGAAATAAACTTAAATCGAAGTGACAGAATTTAACTGAACTGATTTGGAAAAACTGAACACACAACTGAAGTAAACTGAAGTGAAGTTAACTACAGTAAATTACACTTCTCTGAAATAAACTGAAGCAAAATAGATAGTTCATGAAAGGTAAGACTCAGGCTGGTCTTTTTTTTTAAACAAGTGAACTAAAGTCAACTGAGCTAAACTGAACTGAAATACAATGAAGTGAACTGATCTAAACACAATTAAACTGAAGTGAACTGAATTGAAAACTAGTGTAGTGAAATTAAAATGAAGTGAACTGAAACCAGAGCTAAACTGAAATTAAGTGAGAACTGAAATAAAATGAAGTGAACTGAACTGAAGCTAACTGAACTAAACTGAAGTGAAGTTAACTACAGTAAATTACACTTCTCTGAAGTACACTGAAGCAAAATAGATATTTCATGAAAGGTAAGACTCAGGCTAGTCTTACCCAGCTCATCTCCTGAGGAGAAAATGGCAGAGCCCAGACGGGAGTTGTAGTGGCTGTTAGCGAAGGCGGTGAAGCTGTGCTGTAGCCGACGGTGTCTGAGATAAAGCACCACCAGCCCTCCACACACACCCACCAACAGCAGGAACAACACTGGAACAACCACCGCCGCCATGTCCTCGGATTTACCCGACTGAGATTCGGCACTATTTGGCCCTGAAAGATGACAAATGTGTGTCAGGATCAACATCTGGCCAAACAAATATCCACAGAGATATGGATGAACAAAAATGTTTAGTGTATAAAAGCTCATGCCTGCTGCTTTGCCCAGTTCATCATATAACAGCACAGCTGCCTCTCCACACAGCTGGTTGTTGAGCAGGCAGCGAGCCCGCACTGAAAACGTGTAGTTATGGCCCACCATCAGGCTACTGATCCTGAAGAATGTCTCCGTTGTGTTACCCAGACATATAGTGGAGTTGGTGACACTGTCATGCACATACACCTCATAGCCCTGAAGAGTCAAGTGATCATTAATGAACCTATTTCACATGTAAACAAAAGGAAATGGAAAATGCCAAAAGGAAAGTTGTTTCAAAAAAGTTGGGGGGTGGGGGAATAATGGGCAACAATAAATCACACAATAAAACCAGAAATGTTAATTGAGTCAATGTGGATTTCATGTTGACTTTAAAGGTGGTTTCTAACCCTGCTTTCATTGAAGGTCCGGTCCTTCACAGCCAGGCTCTTCCAGAAGAGAAACACATGATCCTGTTCTTCTATGATTTTGAGGGCCTCAGGTGCAGGCAGAGGAACTGTGTGGATAAATATAGGTTTAGAGCAAAAAAAAAAAAAAAACAGCATGAAATAAAATGTTTTACTTATAGCAGAAATACACTGCCGTTCAAACATTTGGGGTCAGTATTTTAAAGAAAAAGAACAAATTCATACTTTTATTCAGCAAAGATGCATTAAAATGGTCAAAAGTGTTAGTAAATACATTTATAATGCTTAAATTTCAAATAAATGTTGTTCTTTTCAACTTTCTAGTCATAAAAAAATAAAAATATTAAGTAGCACAACTGTTTTCAACATTGATAATAATAAGAAATTATTCTTGAGCACCAAATCATCATATTAGAATGATTTCTGAAGGATCATGTGACACTGAACACTGCAGTAATGATGCTGAAAATTCAGCTTTTCATCACAGGAATAAATTACATTTTAAAATATATTAAAACAGAAAACTATTCTAATTCTAATTCTATTCTATATTCTAACTGTTCTATTCTAATAATATTTCACAATATTACTGTTTTTACTGTATATTGATTTAGATTTTTGTCATGGTGAGCAGAAGTGGCTTCTTTCGAAAAACAAACATTTTACAGATCCTAAACTTCTGATCGGTGGTGTAATAATGGGAATAGGAGGATAAGAGGATTTGGTTAACAAATAGTTTTAATGAACATTTGTGCCCTTAATATTTTTTATAATGTAGAAATTGTGTTATAAAAGCAATAAAGCACTCGAGGCTCTGCTACATCGTGGGCTGAAGAGGTTACAGGCACTTCACTGTGTGCCACAATATATGATGGCCTCTCATACCGTAATTTACATAATAAAGTGTAAATACTATACAATTAATATTAACATATTAAATATACTTAGTGTTACACTTTTTTCAGTGGCACCTGCAGCTATATGCACTGTAATATGAGTACTCTGAATGACCTTGGAAATGGTTTCCGTGAGAATATTTCAGCAGTTATGCCTGTTCTGTATTTCTGTCAACTGAACCAGCAATGCTGATCATTGAATTGAATTATTTTATAATACATATATATTTATATATGTATATAAATACACATTTTTTTATAATACAATGTTTCAGGCAAGAAAATAGATGACTATACCTGTGTTGAGTGTGTAGCTGGCCTCTTTGCTCATGTTGAGCAGCCTGATGGTGATGCTGTAGCGTCCTCCAGGCTCCAGGCCCTTCAGCGTGTACTCCACCGTGTTGTTCTGAGTGTTTACCTTATAGTCCCACTCCGTTTTACGAACCACATCTCTCACATGTACTGCATACGTCTGATATATATATACACACACAAAGATGCTTGAAACACCCCATCTGACATAACTAAATTTCAAAAATGTTTTATATTGACTTTGTGGTCATACCAAAGGACTGCTGGGAGAATCGTATGGTGGCTGCCACTTCAGAGTGGCCTGTGTCTTATCCACTCGCACTTTGTGCAGGTTTCGAGGTGGAAGTCGCTCATTGGGGATCATCTTCACTACAGCATAGTCTGATGGAGGACCCAGGTATGGAGAGACCACCCTCACCTGAACAACACACACATGGTCACTTCATCTGGACATCATGTCCCCAAAGTGGATCTCCAAAGTAAGGAACAAGAGGGTGGATACTAACCAGGAAGAGGTACTGCTCATCGCTGTCAACGAACACAGTCAGACTGGTGGAGGTGGTATTCACCCTGTGAGGTCTGCGGTACAGATCCAGGAAGGAGGTGGCATAGAACACTCCATACATCTATGAAAACAAACACAAAGATGGTTTCTTACTAGCCACTTTTCAGCTTAGCTGTGTGGTCACATCAGCAAAAAAGGCCCATTATCTATTGTCAACAGAGTAGAAATCTATGAAGCAAAAGCTCACACAGGAGTCACTTTTTTTAAATATAAGTAAAATGTAAAAACATATCTACACAATAAGTACACTGTGTAACAAAATGATCATTTAAATCTCAGTACACACTAGTTAAAAACACTTAAAGGTGTTCACCCAAAAATGAAAATTATCCCATGATTTACTCACCCTCAAGCCATCCTAGGTGTATATGACTATCTTCTTTCAGACAAACACAACCTGAAATATATTTAAAAATATCCTGGTTCTTCCAAGCTTTATAATGGCAGTGAATGGGAGGTTAAATAAAGCAGTGAATAAAGCCCAAAAAATGCATCCATCCATCATAAAAATAATCCATATGGCTCCAGGGGGTTAAAAAAGGCCTTCTGAAGCGAAGCGATGGGTTTTTTTTTTTTTTTTTAAGAAAAAAATATCCATATTTAAAACTTTATTAACTATAATAACTAGCTTCTGGCAGCTGTACGCATTCATTTGCAGCGGAAGAGTAACCCCTGACTGAAGCATGACACAATGACGAACACGGAAGCGCAGATGATAGAGCAAAACAAAACACCGGTCACAAATTAGAAGTCTACAATGAGAAATTTTAAAGAGAAACGTCAGAGGATTTCGATATATGAGAGAAGAGGAGCTTTGTTGCCCAGCCCTATTTGTTTAAAAAATGAGAGGCATCTAAGCTTACGTCACTCCTACATCCTATGTCAGTGGTTGGCAAAACTGGCCCTCCAGCAATAATATCTGGCCCGCGCCCGCAGCCAGATTGTTTTGATAGCAGCTGGTTCTGAAATAGATGTTTATCTCTACACCAAACACGACTTTTTAGCATTGCGCCGCAACAGCTAAAAGCTGTCTACACTGAACTCGACAAACCGACCGTTGCAAAGCACTTGGACTATGTCAGAAACAGAACGAGGAATCCATTTACTGTCTGGAATTTGTGACGCGTCGTGCCGCATCCAGTGTAGAAAATATCACTGATTATAATGGGCTCTATTATCTTTTGTCGTGTCGCTCGCGTCCGGTGTAGACACGGTGTTATATTCTTTGCAAACAGCAACAACTTTGCTGAAGATAAGACACACCAGCTTTGCATTCACAAAACTAGGTAGGATGAATGCATAGTTGTCTTTCCATTCTTCTTTGTATTCCCTATGTTCGCTGTCAACTTTCCTCTTTAAACTCTTTGATAGTGCCATTTTCTCTTACCAGCTAGCTTAAATGTTAACATCACTCTGCACACGAGTAATAGCGTACCTCCAGCACTGAAATAATTAAAAAAAAAAAATGCAATTTAGTATGTGATGATACCAAGGAATAAATGTGTAAAATAAAAGTGTAAAAGTAGGCTACGTCAAATAATTGTTACATAAGTTAGGCTCCATTTTGTAACAAGCAAATTAAAATGAGACACATTTATTATTCACAATATGGAAAGAGGAAATAAAACAGTTTGTTAAGAGCATGACTCAAACATGCCATTAATGGGCTTATTCAAGTCCTCTTTTATTTTATGAGTTATTTTTATCCATTCCACATCTACCACATATGTGCGTTTTAGCAAGGCTGTCTGCGTTGCAAGTTGGTGAATGAAGATACTCGCCAGGTTACGTGTCACTACTCTGCTTTATTAATTTATCCAGTGTAAAACCCGGACACCGCCACACAAATGTGGCTTTTTGTTAATGACTGTCCTACAGGGTTTAACACAGAGTAACAGCTCACTACCAGTTACAAAAGACACTGTAACAGTCTGTAACAGGCAATTCTAGTTGCATTTTTCATCAATTAATTTCTTTAATTATCCTTTGACTATGTACTGGCCCGCCATCTAGTGGCGAAATTTTTTTTGGGCCCAATGCCAAACTTACTTGCCGACCCCTGTCCTACATCATACACTGCGTCAGGGGTTACTTTTGTAGTGCAAGTCGACTATCACAGTATCCCCTGGTTTCACAGACAAGGCTTAAGCTAGTCCTAGACTAAAATGCATGTTTGAACTGTTTTAACTGAAAGCAACTTGTACTGACATATCTTAAAATATGCCCATGCCATTGTTTTGTCTCAAGATGCACACCAGTAATGTTTTTTTTTTTTTTTTAAGTTACTTAAATAGCAGTGGTTTAGGCTAAACCCTGTCTGTGAAACCGGCTTATGTGTTTTAATGCAATAAGCGCTGTCTGCCGGAAGCTAGTTATTTTAGTTTATAAAGTTTTAAATACGGATATTTTTCTTTAAAAAAAAAAAAAAAAACATCGCTTCACTTCAGAAGGACTTTATTAACCCCCTGAACCCACCTGGATTATTTTTATGATGGATGGATGCATTTTTTGGGCTTCAAAATCTCGCCCCCATTCACTACCATTATAAATCTTGGAAGAACCAGGATATTTTTAAATATATCTTTGATTACGTTCATCTGAAAGAAGATAGTCATGTACACCTAGGATGGCTTGAAGGTGAGTAAATCATGGGATTATTTTATTGATTTATCCCTTTAATATAAAGTGGGGAAAATGAGTGCTTTACTTGAACTCATATCTTATAGTATTTATAGTTTTCTTTTATTTTCATACATTTAAATACACATAAAGCACAAACCTTGTATGAATTTGGAGCAAATCTTTGTAAAAGTCTTTTATTTTTAAAAGTGAGTCTGAGTTCATATGACCACCCTGAACATGAGCCAAATCGACAGTGAACTTTTTCACCCTCATGTGAAACTCCAGAACGCACAAATTCCTATTGAAATGACTGGATTTCGCCCTTGAAATTTCATCTATAAATATGACCACATATGTTTATAAGCGTTTATTAAGCATTTATGAGTTAGTCTCACCTCAGCTTGAGGGCTGGTCCAGTTGCAGGCTACAGCAGTCTGGTTGAGCGGTTTGGCCTTTAATGACGGCTTGGCAGGTCTTGTGCCTTTGGTCTGCTGGCGGGACAGAGCAGTAGGACTGTCTCCGTCCTCCGTGTGAGCCCACACCGCCACCTCATACACTGTCCCTGCTGTCAGGTTAGTGGCTATACAGAAAACAGCACACGCATTGTATCGTCTTCCACAAATGCTGACGGGATGTTTGATGACTGTGAAGTGTTTTACCTATCAATGTTCTTGAGACAGTGTAATTCCAGCTCTCCTTCACATGTTCATCAAATACCCATGAAATAACGACAACATAGTGCTTCACCTAATAGAGAGAGAGCTCAATATTATATTTACATTCAAACGAGGATGTAACACAAACCAAACATCAAGAAAAAAACTATCTGACCTACCTGGACCTTATAATCATTAGTGATGGACAAAGTCAATGAGTCTTCTGTGATGCTGGTGATCATGACATTAGGAGGAGAGAGAGCTGAAAGACACATTATTAAAGAGTCATGAAACATTTTAGAATTTTTTTGTCAAAACATTCAAATAGACAACTAGATGTTTATGCAAAAAAAAAAAAAAAAATTGGTAGGGTTATATTTCCAGCAAAATATCTGTATCGTTATATATAGTTACCAGTCTACTCTGACAAGATCATTGAGATGTACTGAAATAATGTGATAAGATTTTATAGGATGGATACGACTTTGATCAAACTTTTGAAGGGTAGTATATATACTTGTTTCATATCATGTTAAAATAGTTTATTTTTAATTTATAGTTAAAGGGTTAGTTCTCCCAAAAATGAAAAATGTCTAATTTATTACTCACCTTCATGTCGTTCTACACCCGTAAGACCTTCGTTCATCTTCGGAACACAAAGTAAGATATTTTTGATGAAATCCGATGGCTCAGTGAGGCCTCTATTGCCAGCAATGTCACTAAACCTCTTAAGATCCAGAAAGGGACTAAAAACATATTTAAAACAGTTCATGTGACTACAGTGGTTCTACCTTAATATTACAGGACTTTTCAACAATATCTAGTGACGGCCGATTTCAAAACACTGCTTCTTGAAGCTTCGAAGCTTTACGAATTTTTTGTTTCGAATTAGTGGTTCGGATCGCGTAAATGAGGCCTCGTTTACTAAAATTACATGACTTTGGCGCTCCGAACCACTGAATTGAAACAAAAGATTTGTAAAACTTCAAAGCAGTGTTTTGAAATCGGCCGTCACTATATATTGTTGAAAAGTCGTTATTTTGTTTTTTTTGGGCGCACAAAAAGTATTCTTGCCGCTTTATAATATTAAGGTAGAACCACTGTAGTCACATGAACTGTTTTAAATATGTTTTTAGTAGCTTTCTGGATCTTGAGAGGTGACAGTGACATTGCTGAGCCATCGGATTTCATCAAAAATATCTTAATTTGTGTTCTAAAGATGAACGAAGGTCTTACGGGCGAGTGGAATGACATGAGAGTGAGTAATTAATGACAGAATTTTCATTTTTGGGTGAACTAACCCTTTAATATCCATTATTTTGAATGCCTTATAGTTATTTATGAGACTGTATTATCCTATGAGGAAGCCCTGTCTCATTATTATTCCTGATACCACATGACTTTTCCAGTGATAATAAATTACAGATACATTGACCTGTTTATATTTATGCTGAAATGGGAGTTTACATGACACTCAATCGGTTTCAACCATCCTATCCACCTTTTTCCTGAACGCAGAAGTCTCACCCAACTCATGGCGGAATTATCCATGACATTTCCCATCTCCTGTGTTTCTAGTCAAATTAGAGTCAAATTTTCCAACCTAATAATGTAACATTAAACATATGAAAAAGTTTTTAAAAAGCACATGGCTCCATAGTCTTTTGTCAGTGCCTCACCCGTCAAAGTGCATAGATGACACGAAGCTGCCTGAAGTTTAAAGCTATATTTAAAACAGATGGGCGCTCATATCCTACATACAGCTCCCGATTGGGTGAAGTTTGGGGGGAGGGCACATATAACTTTTATGGGGAGTATTTAAACTTAAGTGCCTTGCTTGTTTTCTCTTGTCAGTCTTTGGCATAAAATGCAAGGCATATGGCAGGCACCATATACGGACATTCTTTTCAGATTTGCTGGTGCTCAAAACACACACTTTCCAGGAACTTCTTCAGTTTATTGCTGTTGTTGTAGCAGTCAACAACTGCACAGCTTAACCCTGCGCCCATTTTAATTTGTAGTAATTTTCAAAAATGTCCAGTTTAATTAATTCAGTTGCTTTTTATACCCTGTTTTAACAATGGGTTCCTATGGAGACCAGAACAGGACGGCATACAAAAACGGAAGTTAGAATCCATCATGCACTCATCATTTGCTCAGGAAAAAAGGTGGATAAGATAAAACACTTGAGTGGAAATATCCAGCAGGGGGAGTCAGCACTCTTCTGTGAAGATGTCAGTTGCTTTTATATAGATTCATTACCTTTTTGAGGTACTATGGATTTAATTTCTGTCCAGTTTCCAACACCTCTGCTTGTGACGGCAGCCACCTGAGAAACAACAGATGAAGACAGGTTAGATAAACTGATCTATATCACCAGAAGTTCACACAAAACAACTTCATGCAAGTGCTTGAGTGCCTCACCCTGAATCTGTAGAGCGAGCTGGGCTGCAGGTTCTTCACTTCTGCATTAGTGCTGGTGCTGCGCTGGGAAAACCACTCTGCGCTGTCCTTTTCACTGTACTCTACCTGCACAACACACAGCCAGTTAGATGTGAGAAGGTGTTGATAAATGCTATAAAGAACTGAAGGCTTCTTCCTCACAATATACTCTCTGATGAGTCCATGTGCTTTATCAGGAGGGTTCCAGGAACACAGTACCGTCCCGTCCTCAGCGTTGTCACAGCTCAGCTGCAGACTCTGTGGCGGGTCCGGCACTGCCATACAAACACAGTTGTCAGACATAATGAAGCAACAGAAGACAAAACACATCCCCTTCCATGTAAATCTAAGTAAGTCATTTTAGTGACTGTGCTGCTAATGTAGACTTACATCCTTCTGGTGTGCGTAGTGTGAGAATTTCATTGGTCCTGTGCTGTTTGCTGAGACACTGTGTCTGAACCTTCACCTGGTAGGTGGTGTCCGGCTTCAACACGGTCAAAATGGCAATGCCCTTATTGCTGTTTGTGTCAATGGACGTCCACTGCTGGACACCCACCTGCCTAGAAAATAAATACAAGCTTTGTTATTGTCCCATGTGGACCCTGGGTCTGTACTAGCATGGCACATATGCACATTCAAACTTCTGTGATTAACATATTTGTTGCCTACATTTGTTGATTGATTTTAGCACTAAGAAATTACAAGTATTGGATCAGGACTCGGTATCGGCAGATATTTAATATTAAATGGCTCAGATCAGATCGGGGGCACAAAAAAATTAATTGGGACATCCCTAATCAAAACAAAAGAAAAAGAAAAAGTGGTCTGTGATTTTTTGTTCACAGTTTAAATGGTCCACCACCTGGAAAAAGTTAGAGATGAAAGCTACATTTAAATGAATACCTGAAGTAGATGATAAAAGAGCAGGATGATGGAGGCATATTTTTGGGTCTTGACCAGGTGAGTGTCACAGCACCAGAGAAGTTGGCGCTCCATTGTAGATTTTGAATCTTGTACACCAGCAAATCACCTAAGAAATGGAAAAACAAGGTAAATCGGCATGAACAGTTAAGACTGTCTTACTGTGGCACAATGCAGTCTGATTTCAATAGCAGATACACCATGAACGTCTTTCAGTGTCTCACCAGTGCAGTTGTCCTCGTCACTTCGGTCAGAACAGTCTATGAAGCCATCACACCTCTCGCTGTTCAGCACACAGGCCTCGCCGTCCGCACAGAGAGTACCGTTCACACAGAGCAACGGACCACGTGTGGCTGAAATATAACAGAGAGTTAAGAAAGAAATGCTTCTGTTAAAGCTACAATATGTAAATTTTTCGCCGCTAGTGGTCGCCTATTCAAAACAAAAGGCATAGCTTGATGATGCCGAGTTTGAGCGCGGAATCTTGGGAAATGTCGTCTTCACCTCACAGCCGGTGGAAAAGAATCGGGATGGGACTCAAGCAGAAATCATGTTCATGGATGAGATTATTAACATTACTGTAGTATGAAGCAGGGCAGGACTGAGTGATGTTGGAGCTGAACAAGGCCGCGGGAGAGATTGCTAAAGAGAGATGAGCGCAACACACCTCGCGAGCAGCGGAACTTTTATTATGCCACAGTCACCACTTCCACTTCTTCCAGTCAAGCATATGTGGTAACAGCGCTGTTTATCATATTAGATAAATTTGACTGTGTTGAAAATGATGTTATAACATTACCCTGTTACGTTCACTTGGCAGCTGCTGTGAGACACTAGTTGCACACTGCAATAAGCTAGATCGATTTTTAGAATATCATTATTAAATGCTGGGTGGCTTGTGTTGATAAATGGCATGCAATTAATTTCAAAACATATTGTATAATGGAGAAAATGCTGAATTACTTAGCTACATGACAAAATAGTGTTTTTCTCTGAGGCATGTAAAGCTCTCAGAATACTCTCGGAAAATCAAGAAAACTAGATTTAAACAATAAATGTGTTGAGCTATATAACAATAATTCATTTTCTGTCTATAGATGTAACCAAACAGTTGTTCCCTTGTCTAATAAAACATGTAATATATAAAGCGTCTTTGGTGTTTCCATGGTTTCTAAATAAAACCCAAAACCGAGGGTAACGTGGATATGATGCTATTGACAGACTCCCGGTCCCGTATCCTTGGTTAAAATTGCGATTTTCTCACGATTTACAAATAGTTGTAAACATTTGGGATATTGTAAGTACTCAACTGAACAAAATATATAATACTGGCCTAGTGCTTACATATTGTAGCTTTAACTTACTTTTTGCAGGTTTTCTGGTGAGGCCAAGCAGTGTAACAGTGTTTGTGTTATTTTAGTTTTAATTACTTTATTATTCTATTCTAAAATGAGGAAAGCGTTAATAGAGAGTGAGTAGGTGTGTCCAAATCTTGACACTTACGACAGTTGGCCTCATCAGATCCGTCCTGACAGTGAGGATGTCCGTCACAGCGCTTCCAATCAGCGATACAGGTCGGAGGCTTCAGGCACAGGAACTGATCTTTAGTACAGCGGCCCGAAGGAGGAAGAGTTGCCACTGGAGTCACAGAGCCTTTGACTAAGCAAAAGACAAAAACAACATTAACAAAAATGATAAGCCATAAAAAGAGGCAAGGGTTAAACTTATATATATGTATTTTTTTCATTTATTAAATTTTAGAGGCTTCTTACTCGCACTGAATAAGTTTTAATATACTAGCTTTTCTAATAATTATTCAGTTGAGATCTGAAATTGAGAATTCACTAATTTATTTACAATTTTAAGAAATTCACATACAATTGAGGACTTCATAAAAAAAATGTGAACGGCTGTCTGCTGGAAGCTAGTTATTATAGTTAATGAAGTTTTAATATCCTTGCTCTGTTTTCTATCATTTGCTGTGCACGTTTGTGATGACATAAGATGAATGCTAATGCACCAGGATTCGATAGAATCAAGTTGAGTGTGAAACTAGACCAACGCTGCGGGGGGGCATCTGAAAATATCGTGCTCTGACTTGGATCGCAGCAAACATGCCCAGAGTGAAAGCCTCCTAAGAAATTCACATATGTATTAGTATCTTCCTTCTATCTCTTAATGCTAGGTTCATTATTATTGAGTGACAACACTTAATATAGTATTAAATTAATTCATAAGCTCTGGGAAAATGAAAGGTGGTGCTCTGGGACTGTCTTATCACCCATTAAGTCAGTTTGAGCTGAAGAGTATGAATTTGCATGTATGAACATGAGTGCCGAATGTTACACATCATTTAAAAAGAGTTTAATTCAATTAAGTGAGGGGAGGATAGCAAAATAAAGTAAACTGACATATTATACCCAAAAATTCTTCATACAGTGGACTACCAGTAAAACTGATAAAAATTTGGAACCAAAATTATTCAGACACTTTGACCTGACCATGTTTTGCTTAAAGGATTAATTCACTTTCATATTAAAATTTCCTAATAATTTACTCACCCCCATGTCATCCATCCATTTCTTCAGTCGAAAAGAAATTAAGGTTTTTGATGAAAACATTCCAGGACTATTCTCCTTATAATGGACTTCAATTGACCCCAAATGGTTGAAGGTCAAAATTACAGTTTCAGTGCAGCTTCAAAGGGCTTTAAACGATACCAGACAAGTAATAAGGGTCGTAATAAGCTAGCGAAACGATTGGTCATAATCTAAAAAATAATCTAAAAAAAATAAATATATATATATATTCTTCAAAAAGCTTACGCTGTATGTCCTACACCTTCCCTATTCTACTTGCGGAAAAAACGGAACTGGCGCGGTGTTCGTTCCGTAAGTAGAATAGGTGTATACGGAATACGGATAGTGCGGTCTGGCAGATCATTTTTGTTTATAAAGCATATACATTTTTTATTTTATTTTTTTAGAAAATGACTGATTGTACAGCTAGATAAGACCCATATTCCTCGTCTGGTATAGTTTAAAGCCCTTTGAAGCTGCGCTGAAACTGTAATTTTGACCTTTAACCGTTTGGGGCCAACTGAAGTCCAATATAAGGAGAATGATCCTGGAATGTTTTCATCTTGAAGTTTTCAATTTCTTTTCGACTGAAGAAAGAACATGAACATCTTGGGAGTAAATTATCAGGAAATTTTTATTTGAAAGTGGACTAATCCTTCAAGTGTTATCTGATATAATTAAGATTATTTTTTCTGACACAGTTTAACTCTGACATCTTGTCATATTTTATTAAAACTATAGTGAATAAACTGTATTAATGAATGAAATGTTCAAGGTGTCTGAATACATTTTGGTTTGACTGTATATTATATATATATATATATATATATATATATTTTTTTTTTTTTTTTTTTTTTTTTTTTTTTAATATATTTTTAGATATTTTTTAAAACAGGTCAATAAAAAATCCTGCAATCCAGATTGGACTTATTGACATGTTTGACACCCCTGGTATTGACTAGGAAAAGAGCAGAGAAAGCACCTGTGGGACAGCCCACTTCATCGCTGCCATCAGTACAATCAGCGTAGCCGTCGCACACCCAGGTGTCCACAATACACGGACCAGAACCACAGCGGAAACGATTAGGACCACAGGTAGCTGGACCTGGAGCAGTTGTGTGAGGAGCTCCGCCACCTGAACAGACACAACATAACTCATTGTAATTAATCCACTGAGCATGTGTCTTTTGTTGGCACCTTACAAACAAGTTTAACAGATGCTAACTGGGCAAAAACACAATGTACAGGTCTGAATTATGTACCTGAACATTGAGATTCATCAGACCAGTCACCACAGTCATTTTCCCCATCACACTTCCACCAGGCAGGCACACAGCGGCCGTTCTTACACTCGTACTGAAAGTAACGCGAGCAGCCTGGCTCCTCGGTTGGGGAAGCTGAAAGAGTAAGCACACAAACTCATTAGAAAACAAGTTGAACAGTACAATTACAAACAGTACAGTACATTACAGTTTGAAACTAGTCCCAGGTATGACTGCACCTACTGATTTATTCAACTCTCTGACGAAGTCTGTAATCTTCTATAGCCAAAATTCTGTCTAACAGCATAAAGTCAATGTGCAGTGTGACCCATATGAATTCAACCTAGAATTTGACTGATAGTTTAGCTTTATGATAAGTGCGGGAAAGTTATTGCTCACCACAGTTGGCCTCGTCCGAGTAGTCGCCACAGTCGTCCATGCCATCACACTTCCACTCGAGGGTCACACACATTCCATTGGAACACTGGAAGTTGTAGACATCGCATGTTTTCTCAAACTCAGGGTTAGTTGCTGCGGAAGAGCAGAAAACAAATCAAATAATTGCAAAACACTGCATCGGTGCTCTATCCGAGGTCCACATTTAGGCCTGTTTTTTGTTTAAAAAAAATGGAATCAAATTAATTACATGATATGCCCATTAAATTACATATAAAGTAAGTGCATATTCTTGTTGAGATAACATGAATAAATTATGATTTTTTTTATATACTAATAAGGAACTCCATAACATATAATTTTTTATTATTAATTTATATAATATACACTACCATTCAAAAGTTTGGAGTCAGTAAGATTTTTTTTTTTTTTAAAAGAAATGAATAATTTTATTTCAAAATGAGACATTTCGAAATGAGAATTGTTCAAAAGACTTTTATGCTCTTAAAAGATTTATATTTCAAAGAAATGCTGTACTTTTTAACTTGCTATTCATCAAAGAATCCCGGTTTCCACAAAAATATGAAGCAGAACAACCGTTTTCAACATTGATAATAATAATAATAAATGTTTCTTAAGCACCAAATCAGCATATTGGAATGATTTCTGAAGAATCATGTGACACCGAAGACTGAAGTAATGGCTTTGCCATCACAGGAATAAATTACATTTTAAAATATATTAAAATGGGAAACGGACATTTTAAATAGCAAAAATAAGACACTCTTATTAAGGAATTGACATTTGGAGCATGATTGTAATTATTAATATAATAAATTGTAGCACTTTACGGTCCTGTTTCGCATGTACATACATACTACTGTATATATTTATTGTAGTAATTACAATAACTGGGTAATAACTAGGTACTAGTCCTGAACCTACCCTAAACCTAATCTTAACCCAGGTAGTTACCTTATATTACTCAGTATTTTTTTTGGTAAGTACACTATAAGTACATTGAAAGTGCACATACTGTAAAATAAAGTGCAACCTAATTAATTGTACTAAATGAACATGTTAAAAAGCCAAAAGTCCATTATGTGATCTAACTAAGACTGTATAATTCTTCTAGTGAACGGTTTATAATGGTCACACTTCAGGTAACGAATTGTTGGACTCACGGCAGCCAGCGTACGTTGCGTCCTCATCAGATCCATCAGCACAGTGCCGGGTACCATCACACACCAGAGATTGGAACAGACACTGCGCTCGGTTTCTGCACACAAACTCCATATAGTGTGCACAGAGGGGACCTGCAGGAACAGACCCTTTTTATTATTGGCATCCTTTCTCTAGTTTCAGTTACAACACAAAATAAATAACTCTGCACTTAAATTAATAAGGACACACATACCGCAGTTTTGCTCATCAGCGCCCCCTTGACAGTCCTCTACACCATTGCAGTGAGCACTAGCAGGCAGGCAGGTGCCATTAGAGCACAAGAAGCCGTTGCACTTTTCACGCCCTGCCGGACAAAAACAATAGATGATTACACCGAATCATACAAGAGAGAGCTGCATGATTATAGAAACTGATACTACAGATTAGTGTAAGAAATAAAGAATTTAAAAATAGAGTTAAACATATTAAAACCATGGCTTTTTAAACCATTTTTTATTATTTAGCAGAATATAATAGCTTGTTGTATGGATACTTTTGCTATTTTTGGAGCTTGACAGAACATTTACTGTTAAAAAATTCTCAGAAAACAAAAACCATATGGTTTACAATGACATGAGGGTGAGTACAGCAGTGTTTGTGACTGACCACACTGGGTAGGGTCCTCATCTGAGCCGTCCTGGCAGTCGTCATCTCCGTCACACACCCAACGCTGAGGAATGCAGTGACCCGTGTGACACTGGAAACTACTGCTCTCACATGTGTGATGACCCACTTTATGAGACAGAATGAGGAAGACAGAGACGTTAAGGATGTAGATGTGACATTCACTGCATATTTTCTTCACCTGTAAACGAGTCTCCCTCACCAGTACAGTTGGCCTCGTCTGACCAGTCCCGGCAGTCGTTGTCCCCATCACAGCGCCATGCGTCCCGAATACACACGCCTCTCGCACAGGTGAACTCTCCTGCTCCACACTGGTGAGACTCTAAAAAGAAAGCAGATACAATATGAGCACTTCCTCAATTTATTTTAACTGAATAAGATAAAACATACATATACAATATAGCTAAAAAAAAGTCTCTCAATGATATTCAAGATATTAATATTGAAGTATTTGCTCTGGAAATGTTTTTAGAGTTTTTTTTTTGTTTTTTTCAATCCAAGGAACAGTTATATCAAACAAACTCTCAGAGTTGCCAAACCGATTTAAAAGGCTTAATGCAAAAAGTAAATTTTGTTAAAAAAAATATTTAAGGTATTTCTCTCTTTCAATAAATCAACAGAAGAATTATATTTAATCATTTGTATTTATATACAACAATATAACAATTTATACTCATGAACAGCAATATTAATAAATTTAAATATTTTTCCCATGAACATACACCACATAGATTTCCCTGAACATCATCAAGTGTTCAAAAATTAATCTTTTAATCAGATTTTTGAATTATTTCACTGAAACAAACAATTATAAAATAATTGATGACACAATTTTTGTTACTGATGTTAAATTCAGAGCATTATTTTTTTTAGCATTATGTTATTTTAGTATTATTTATATACTATTATAGTATTTCAGTTTTCATTTTAATTTCATGTATTATTGATGTCATTTTATTTTTAGAAAAATATTTCTATTTAGCTTTACATTTTTTTGTTTCAGTTTTGTCATTTTAGCACCTCAACTAAAAACTTATTTCATTTCAAAACAAAATAAAAATCTAATATATATATTTTTATTTAATTTCAGCTTTATCTTAATTAAAAATGTTTAAGTTTCAGTTAACAAAAACAACACTGATTCAGAGACACTATAAAAAATATATCATAACGTTTATCATACTCACGATTTGCAAGATGGGGCATGATCACTAAACTGCCATGTAATGCGCTAATGGTCAATTTAATAGTGCAATAAAATATTGTGACCACTTAATTTTATATCAACAGCAAAATCATCTTAGATATATCTTAAATATTGAATATATCACTAAGCCCTAAACACATGCATACCACAATGCTCCTCGTCGCTGTTATCACCACAGTCATCCTCATGGTCACACTTGAAGGCCAGTGGAATGCAGGAACCTGAGGCCACACAGCGGAACTGAACCGCAGGGTCACAGGAAGTGGTGGCTACAGAGAGAGAAAGACATGAAACTCAACATTTATACATTTGTGTCATTTTATATGAGGCCGAGGCGGCGGGGCGGATGATGTCACTCACGGCAATCCTGCTCATCACTCATGTCGCCGCAGTCGTTGTCACTGTCACACTTCCAGATGCTGCTGATGCACTTCCCGTTAGCGCAGCGGTGCTGGTTTGGCAAGCAGGTGTGCTCTGATGGGCAGCAGACAGAAAAACATCAATAAAACCAAACTCACTTTATAAACATGTGAACAAGCTCATTTATGATTTTGAGCTGACACTTTTGTTTCTGTCAGACCTGTTTTAACGCATGTATTATTGCGGAGCTGGTATCCACTGGGACACTGGCACTGACGATCTCCTGTGGGTAGGATGGTGCTGGAAACTCCGTCGGGACAAACACACTGACGCTTGTTTCCAGGCTGGGGAAGACACAGAAGACTGCATGGCTGATCCACACAAGCATTCTGACCTACAGGGGAGAAACATTTTTTTAAAAAAAAACTATTTTTATATCAAAACAAGAGTTTTGTGGCTTTTAGTGCATGTTTGTTAGCTTTAAGGCCATCAAAGTCATAGTTTACTCCTAAAATACTCCTTAAATTAGGCCTGATATAGATTGACAAAAAAACCTATTACAAAAATACTGAGGACTCATGTTGCACCAGTGTTGGAGGTACAGTAAGTAATTTCTGAGTAATGTTGTTAAAAGTGGATCAGACCAATAACCACAACAGCCATGTAGCCAATCAGCAGTAGGGGCGTATACACTTATGATGATGGTGGAGGAGAGAGAGTGAGCAAGAGTGAGATTTGAAGACAGACTGTAGAAAGAGAGATGGCTGAGAGACATTACAAAAGAGAAAGGGTCAGAGGAATATCACTGGAAAAAGAAGGGCTATGACCAGGAGCTTTAGGACCCGTGTTAATATTAGAAAAGCTTTCCAGTGCTGGAAAGACCTAAGTCGAGGTTGAGTTGTTTCTGATCCATACATGAGTAACATTGGTTTTGCTGTTTCACAGAACCAAGATATGCTGTTGTTATAATGTCAGCTATAGTAACAAGACAGTTTTGAGTGATTGTTTGTCTAGACTTGGTGTGCTGCTGGTGACTAACAACAACTCTTGCTTGTATATACTCTTGTGTACTGCATGTTCCTTTTTTGTTCTTTCTTGTCGTTCACTGGCTTCATTTTTCGTTAAGCATTATTTTGCTTCACTTCAGTTATGATAAAGAGACATCCACTCTTGTATTGCGTGTTCGCTATTTTGGGGGCGGAAAAATGAAGGGAGGGGTGTGTTTGTTTGGCTTGATTTCAAATATCAACAGTGTTTCTCAGAAATCAATTACTGGACCTTTAAGTATCATTAATATTCTATTATAGAATTTGTTAATATTTTGAATTAGATTTTTCTTTTATTATTTTTGTTTTCATTTGAATTTTAGTTATATTTATATATAGTTTTTGCTATTTTATGTTTTTGTCATTTTATTCATTATTTTTAAAATAGGTCTATATAGTTTTCATTAAGATTTAGTTTATTTAGTTTTAGTTATTTCTGTACTAAACTAAATGAAAATTATAAATGTTGTCTTAATAAAATAAGTTTGATATGTATGTTCTTTTATATATTTTATTTAGTTTATGTTTATTTTATTTCAAGTAATGAAAACATTTTTTATGGTTTTAGTTTTAGTTAATGATGATAACCCTGTGTTCTTGCCCAATAAAATGCAAGGACTACAATAATAATGGACCCCCCCCCATTATAAATATCACCAAGGAAGTGACTGTAATTTATATATTTCAAAATAACATTTTTAAAATCTGTATTTATTTTGCATTCAACAGTACAAGCTGACAAGTGTGGTTTTGTGGGGTTGTTACATAAATTAAAGGCTACTGGCTATTACACTTTCATGCCATCTTTAATGGTGTATTTTTCATATGTTTCAGGAGGACTGTCTCCTTAAGAACTGACCTTTGTTTTTTCCCTTGTAGAAGATCTTGAGATCCATCACTCCTGTCAGTCTGCCCACTAACATCTCACTGTCTGGTGAGCCTGATTTAGGTGCTTTGAAGATTCCCATTCTAGACCAGTCATCCCAATACAGGTCATTCTACACCAACAAAGACCAGTTCAACAAATAGTTTATGATTAAAGACATAGTATAATAGAACACCAGTTGCAACATTCCCAGAAAGTGCTAACAATGAGCCTACCTTAAAAACGGCAATAGCATAAGGATGAGGCAGGCCCTCCATTATCACAGTGCGATGGCCTCCATTAAAGTCTGCTCTTTCAATGCGATCTCCATATGCCTCCGTCCAGTACAGCCATGATTCATCTGCCGTTATGCCATTGGGCCAGCGAACTCCCTCGGACACTATGCAGGAGATGTTGGATCCGTCCATCCAGCTGCGGTAGACGCCGGCTGAGCGATCGCCCCAGTCTGTCCAAAACATCAAGCTAAGAGAGATAGCACATGCAGCTTAGTACACAGGGAGCAAGCGGATTGTTAAGGAAAACAAAGGGGATTATGGGAACACCATACCTCTCTCCTGGAATGAGTGTGAGGGCTCGAGGCTGTTCCACCACTGAAGAGTTGACCAGAGTGCGTCTCAGGTCTCCATCAGAGTTGGACACCTGTAAGAGAGACAGTGTGAGGACAACTACATGAACAAATGTCTCTAACTGATGGTGCAGTAGTTGTTTTAACATTTGATTACCTCGATTTTTTGAGCACCGGCATCCACCCAATACAGCAACCGGCTAATGGGATCGAATGACAGAGCCTCCACGTTTAGTAGGTCCTTTTTGACAATCACTTCTTGTCCAGAGCTTCCATTCAAACACAATCTCTACAACACAAAAAACATACAACATTTTCTTAAATTGCTTTTTAGAATTTCTCTAATTTAATAAAAGAATTCTAAATCTTTTAAAATATTTTTAAAAATAAAAATTCTATAAAATAAAATATCAGATATCCATCGGTATGGCCTGTAATAATATTTAAATAATGTGTAAATAAATATTTAAAAAATTGTCAAAATTGTAAAGATATCAAAAAGCTGATAATTATTTGTTATGGACAACGACTGAAATGTTAATATTTTATAATATAATTTTGTAATATATTTTATAATATAATACAAAAATGTTATACTATTTTGTCTTAATAAATTAAAAATAAGTCACTAAAAACAAAAAATAAATCATTTTTTAAATGTTTATGCTTTAGGCATCACAATTATATAACCAATATATGGCACTGATATGTTGTGCATCCCTAAAAAGACGTTTATTCACCTGTATGGTGTCCAGTGAAATATCAGCCCAGTATATGCAGTTCTTCTCATAATCAAAGTCCAGTGCCACCGCTTCATGGAGACCCGAGAGGGGGAGCGTCTGGTCAGTACCTGTGGCCAGATCATAGCGGTGGATGGAGTTCCTCACCGCATACAGGATAAACTCATTACTCTCTAAAAAAAAAAGAAAAAAAAAGAAAAGGGAAAGATGGCAAGAGGTCTCAGTTAAGAGATGAAATAAGATTCATCTCAAGAAAATACACTACATATTACACCATCTGTAATAAATGGCATAAACCACTGGCACTAAAAGGGAGTTGTTCCTTGCTAACAGCCTCTACTCAGCTGGGAAGAGTTTCCATTTTCTATTCATTGCTAATCGTAAAGGAAAACTGATGGCACAGAGTCACATCACTTCCTTCTCCCACTGCTTCAGATCTGAGCTTTCTGAAAAGGCTCCTTGTTTACTCCCAGCGTCCTCTAGGCAGAAAGGCAAGCCAATCAACACGGCCACTGAAGCGTGGTCAAGTGGCTGAGCACCACAATGCCAGAGAAAAGAGGCAGTCTAGACAGTGATGGCTCTTGAGAACAGCTCTGTGGGAAGATGGGCTTTGATCACACTACAAACAATCCTAATTAGACTTTTAAATCCCATCTATAGGACTGACTGTCCACATTACTGTATTCAATGTGTGTCAAATCTACATGAGGTGCCAAAGTCAGGCATCATCTTGTACAGCAACAGAGTAGCTTTCATTGTATCTGTCCATCATGACATCTTACCATGGTCATGTTGAAGAATTACTTTTTTTTTTTTTTTACACATTTATGCATATATTATAGACAAATAACTAACATATGAAATGTACACTACTGTTCAGAGGTTTGTGGTTGGTGAGATTTTTAAAAGGATCAAAAATGCAGTAAAAACAGTAATATTGTGAAATATTATTACAATTTAAAATAACTGTTTTCTATATTAAAATATTTTAAAATCTCTTTTATTCCTGTGATGACAAAGCTGAATTTTCAGCATCATTACTCCAGCCATTCAGTGTCACATGATCCTTTAGAAATCATAATATTATTTGCTGCTTAAGAAACATTTCTTATTATCAATGTTGAAACCAGTTGTGCTGCTTAATATTTTTGTTAACAGGTTCCATTTGTTAACATTAGTGACTATATTAATTTTAGTAACTATATTAGCAAAAGTTACTAGTTAACATGAACTAACATTGAAAAATTTATAGTAAAGTGTTAACATATTTTGGTGGAAACATGATAATTTTTTTCAGAATTTTTTTAATGAATAGAAATATTTGCTGAATAAAAATGATGAACAGAAATATTTTGTAACATTATAAAGGCCTTTTCAATTTAATGCATTCTTGCTTAATAAAAGTATTAAATTCTTTTAAAAGAATTCTTACATACATTTTGAAAAGTATTTATTTACAATTTCATTTCTTTGACTTGTGGTTTTTCTGTGAAGTTCAAGTGAAGGTCATGTAATGTAATGAACTGTGACTCTAGAACTTCCTGTTGTATCCCATAGGACTGTGTGGTGTTACATAAAAAGAGCTCAGAGAAGATGATTGTGTAAGCTGAGGAGGAGGTTCTTACTGTACCTCCCACAGGACAGGGCAGCACTTCTCCATCTAGCCGCGCTTCAACATCTCCCCCACTGCAGCTGTCTCCAGACACCTTCCTGTACCTAAAATGTCAGATGACACACCTTGACATCAGTGGAAATCATCTTCTAAATTTCATTTCTCTTCTTGAAGAACTTAGTTCAAAAAGATACTTAGGTAATATTTTGAGAAGTACCAATGTTTTTCCAAGTTTATTTGAAAACGCTAACTCCCACTTTTTCATTAATTGAACTCCAGGAAATTAAATAAATTACCACATAAATACAAGAATCTGCTGTAATTTACCGTTATACCTTTAAATTAGATCTAGATTAAGTTCTACAGTGAAATAACAGATACAGTCCTAATATATTGAGCATACCTAAATAATAGTAATTAACATTATTTCACCATTTTCCCAGGAATCATTTTGTGATTGTGATTAACCTCCTCCAGCTAACATTTCCATTTAACATTTCAAGTCAACCGACTGAGCAAGAGATCTAAAATCATTCAGCTAAATTCGGTTCATGTCCGTGCTCTAAATAAATCCTCTCCTCTCGACTGCAGATAATGAGAGGAGAGATGCATGGTGACACAGCAGTGGCATATCTAATAATGCTCCCGGGCTGCTGCTGCTGATGGTGGCTAACAATCCTTATCCAGAAGGACACAGAGCCTATAATAAGTATTCACCCCATTGGACTTTCTTTTGTTTTGCTGTTTTACAGCACTGAATCACAACAGATGTGATTTGGCTTTATAGAGAGAAAAATACTCTTTAAAGTGACCTCTACAATCTAAAATAATAAAAATATAAAGATCTAAAAAATGTATTTTGTAAGTATCTACCAAATTTAATATAACACAACTGCTGTAAATAATCAGCCAACTCATTTCAGAAGTAGAAATATATCATTTAATTTTCATAAAATAAACTGATCATCTGGTAGAAGTCTTATTTTGACATGAAATAATATCTACCTGTGACAAAGAATATTTAAATTAGTGACAAGGGAAAAAAACTAATTCAATTCTCTCTGATTCAGTATTGTAAGATAATACAAGTCTCTTATGTTCACCAAGGCTACATTTATTTATAAAAAATATACAGTAAAAAAGTAATATTGGGAAATTTTATGACATTTTAAAAGAAATGTTTTCTGTTTTAATGTATTTAAAATTGTAATTTATTTCTGTGATGACAAAGCTGAATTTTCAGCATCATTACTCAGTGTCACATGATCCTTCAGAAATCATTCTGATATGCTGATATTTCTTATTATTATCAATGTTAAAAACTGTTGCGCTGCTTAATATTTTTGTGGATTCACTGAGGAATAAAAAGTTCAAAAGAACAGCATTTATTTGAAATAGAAATCTTTTTTAACATTATAAATGTCTAAACTAACATTTTATCAATTTCACACATCCTTGCAGAATGAACGTGTTCATTTATTTCCCAAAAAACAAACAAAAAAATCCTTCTGACACCAAACTTTTGAACGGTAGTGTATATAATTATTTGTGGTTGTTAGCAGGGATAGATAACCACATTCTCACCCTTTACTGCGGCGGTAAGTGGTGCCCACCGGACAGGGTACTGGTGGGGCATACAGGTTTCCAGAAAACTCAGGATCAGGCATGCACACCTCGAGAGATAGATCCTCGCTGAGCTTAAACCCGTAGTCACTGGGAACAGAGAGAGATGACACAATAAAACAGAGAAAATTGATTGCGTATTCAGGTGAAATCAATAGCAACACGAGATAAATGTAGACAGAGTGGGTCTCAGCTCATACCACTCATAGTCCTGACGAGTGCAGGAGCAGTTGGACAGAGTGACAGGCCTGTCGAAGTCCTCGCCATTGAAGCAGGTGGCGTGAGGAGAGCGCCGCTTGTACACCATCTCTCTGCCGAGCAGACAGCCATTTCCCCTCTCGTCAGAGGGAGACCACCGTTTATAGTCGCCCTCCGAGCACGGCACACCTAAGCACACAAAACATCAGATGTAGAACCACAAAAAGGGCAGTGTGCCAAAACAAACTTTGAATGCTGGCTTGACAAACCATTGCCTGAATATATAAAACCTTAGTTATTTAGTCTTGCTATACTTGAAACACTTTAGGATCTATTCAGTGTAGGATAATACTGTATAAATAACGTCGCCGGAGTGGTTGATTGGCTCTCTTACCAAGCACATCACTAGCGTTGACCTGCAAAATGAGCCAGCTGTGTTTCTGGTCCGCATAAGAGCCGAAGATAGTGAAGATGGTGCTCTTCTCACCCGGTTCAGTCAGCAGTTGGTACACATATACCTCCTGCTCAGAGAACTGGAACTCCTTCCAGGTTTCCCCCTCGTTAGTACTAAATCTGAGCCAGCAAAAGATAAGATACAGCTATCAGTAACGTCCTAAAGCTGGATAATACTCAGGCAGCTTTTACTAAAAGAGGGGAGACATTAGATCCTGCTAATGCTAACTGACTTGAGTGTTCTGGTGGAGCCGCCCTGCGCGATAGCCATCAGGATCCCTCCGTGATCTCCCCAGGTGTAGAAATGAGGACCAACCAGGGCCTAAAGAACACATATATCTGTTACAACAAATGCTGCTATGCTTTTCAAAAAGTCTTTTGTGCTATTGTACTGGGCAGCAGCGTTGTACACCATTTTTTAAGGGGGAACCAATGGCATTCTGGCTCAATTGGTGCCCTAGGTAAGATAATACATGGCTGAAAAAGTCCTTTATATAAAATAGGATAGTCTAGAGCAGCGTTTGTCAGCTGGTGGGATTGTGATCGGTTTGGTTACTGACATTCCTCCAATCTTCCTTTGTGTTCAGCAGAACAAAGAAATTCATACAAATTTGGAACAACTTGAGGGGGAGTAAATGTTGACTGAATTTTCTTATTTTAATTTTTGGGTGAACTATCCTTTTAAGTAAATTGGGACGTTACTTGTGTGTATCAACTATTTTTGTGAAATAAATTTGCCTGGTTTTTAAGGGTGCACTCACACTAGGCACGGTTTCCTTGAACCGAGCCCGAGCGCGATTGTCCCCCCTCCCCACTCCCCTGCTAGCCTGCACTCACATTGCACTTAACGTTCCAGGCCGGAGCACGCTTACATCATACACGATGCAACTTTTTGAATGAAAGAAAACAGGAAGAAATGCACTTTCGCTAAGATACTGCCTAATATAGGTTATTTATCATTTATGCCACGCAGCGATTTTCAATAGCACGTATCAGAGGATTATTATGAAGGCAGCTGAAGTTAATGGAGGAATTTGCAGCTTTACTTGCAAACTACAATTCATGTTCATCAATAAGGTGAGAATCAGACCAGTTATAAACCCAAATACACTCAAATTAATTACATGAATTGATAAGTGTACTATCAAAGTAGTAATAAAGATGTTTGCCATCATAATGATGACAGTAGCGCACACAAAAGGAGTAACTGTTCCGTGCTCTGGCATAGTTAGCACTCGAACCGCGCTTTGGCCCACCTCTTCCAAGCGGGCCAGGGCCGGCTAAACGAACCGCGCCGGTTCGTGAGTACACCTCTAACAGCAAATTTATTATAATTCTTATTGGCTATATTATATATATATATATATATATATATATATATATATATATATATATATATATATATAAGGTCGTAGCTTAATGACCAAGATAAAATGTGGGTAAAACTAGTTCTCACCTCTCTCCATCTGACCCCTGCGCTGCTGGATACATACACATTGGGCTTATTGGCCAAATTCTTTCCCACAGATCCTGTGCATAAGAAAAGTAAAGAGAGATAAAGATGACAGTCAATATTTACACTGCATCTGGTGTCATATCTCACAGGCACCAATTACAAATGATATCAGGTGACCAGCTGACAAAAGGACAGCATTAAATACAATGTAAATGGGGTTTTTATGCTTTGTGATGTAAACCACATGAGAAATGGTCACAAGCACATCTGACCACATCATATTTGTAGTGCAGATGCTAATGCGTCCCTGAAAGCAGTGAAGGATTCAAGAAACAAAGTGTTCCTGTCAGATGCTTCAGTCTTGCCACTGTGACAAGAAGCCCAGACACAGATATTGTCTGTCACCTTCTCTGAAATCAGAACCCCTTGTTGTCCTTTTCTCGAAGACATGCTGTCACCGCAGATGGTTTTGTCATTAATTAATTTGAGTGGTAATGAACTTCATTTACATTCATCTGCTTAAGAGATATGCAGGACTTAACATGTTTTTTTTTTTGTTTTTTTTGCAATGAGAACAATGTTGAGGTGGCATGGCCGCTCTTGGCTGGCTAAGTCAACAAGTGTGAGAGTGTGTTTGTATGTGATAATTAGCCAGTGGATGAAGTACAAATAATTAGCACATCTGCGCTGGAGCGATAGCAGCTGAATCGGGCAGACATTTTCACGAGCCTCCTGCGCTTCTCATCTTCATGCATACACATTATCTAATAATCATTTAATTAAAGGTCTGGCTGCGGCTGGCAGAAGGAGAGAGAGGAATACAAGAGGGAGGAAGTGCCTTCCAAACTGTGCAGAAAGGGCAAAATCAATGTTTTCCACCAGGCATGAACTCAAAAAGTCAGGCTCATGCACTTGCTCCCTATTATTACAGTGTGTACCGCATTCTCTGAAGGGACCTATATGCACTCGGTTAATAAGAGCAAAACAACAACAGCAACAGAAAGATAGAGCATGAGCTAAAGTGCAAATATTTCCTCTTTCACGCACATATGAGAGGTGTTAAACCACAGTGCAGAGAGGGTGTCATGTGGCCCACCTGTTGCCATAATGAGGCCAGGTGCAGACTCTTTAGACAGAATAGGGATCCTGCGCAGCTGAATATTCAGCAGCTGACTCCACCGCTGGGCCAAGTGCAGGGAACAGCCTTTGTCCAGCTGAGAGATAGAGAGGGGGACAGAAAGAGAGAGAAATAGTGAGTATGGTAATGCTAATGAAACAGCTCACTGCAAGCATTAAAAAAAATACTACTTCCTACTGCAATTGCAAAACTCGCTACTTTAACTTATTTTTTGCAAATACAAAACCACAGCTTCAAAATCACATGCCTGGTGTCATGTATACAAAAAGCATGCAAAAAGTGTACATATACATATGGCGGAGATAAGCACAATTTAAAGGGTTTATTTTAATTCTTTTTTTATTTTAATTTTTTTATTTGTCAAAGGAACATACATATGACAAATATATAGACCAAACTTTATTTAAATGAACTGTATTTAATTTTAATTAAACTGTTTTTTATTTGACCAAATATATATATATATATATATATATATATATATATATATATATATATATACACACACACACACACACACAGTACTGTGCAAAAATCTGAAGGCCCGTTCACACCAAGTACGATAACTATAAAGATAATGATAAAGATATGGTTCTAAAAATCTCTCTAAATATACAAGAATAGCAGTGTACACACCACAGCTATAACAATAACAATATAGAGAAACGATATCGATAGGATCACTTTCATAACGATTTTTTTTCTAGCTGTTGAACGATTAAACACTCACAGCCAAACAGAATTAATTTGAATTTAAAGGCTTGCGCATTTAAAATGGCAGACATCATTGCGGAGAAGCTAATCGCCGAGGTCCAGAAAAAGCCACCACTGTTTGACAAGTCAAACCCCTTTTTCGAAGATACTTTAAAGAAAATGGATATACATGGAAAACGATCGGTCATACCCTCGGAATAAATAGTGCGAAGTATTAACAATATATGCCAGGCTAGCAAACAGTGTAACATAAAATTACCTCAGGTATCCAGCACTAGTTTCGACAACATTGTCTAGATTCCTTTGAAATTGCAGTGAAAAAGAATAGGCGTTGTTTTTATTCCACTATATTGACTTCGTCACTGTTAGATTAGATCAATTACACTAGCTATTCACTTGAAACATAGCATGCTGAGGACATCTGCTAGTTAAAGCCGTGTAAATGCATCGAGAACAGCAAAAACCGCAGCATGAGCTGAGAAAATATGTATGCAGTATAAAAAAATTTTGTTTTTAAAAAACTACAGGCTAAAGTGTCAAGTATTTAGTGACCTCCCCTTACACTTGAGCAATAGCAGGAACCGGTCTCTCTTAAACCTAAATGGAATGGAAAAGGACTGAAAGGCCAAGAAAACTTTTTTCTCAGATTTTCTTTTTTGAGAAGTCCAGGAGGTCACACTAAATACCGATTTTTGCTTAAAGAAGCCATTTTGTTCTGGTTTTTTTTTTTTTTTTTTTTTTTTACATTTTGTGTACATATTTCCTGTATTTTCTGTTTGTATCGTAATAAAGACCAAAAAATAAATATGGATAGTCATTGCTAAAACAACAAAGCTGGTGGTGGCTTTTGCACAGTACTGTATATGTAAAGACTTCAGATGCAAAATTTTAAATGATTTTTGTCAGGCTCCTATATGTATAGGTTTCCACCTAAGCACCGGTACTTATGATTGAGCTGAGACTGGGATTTAGCGGGTTTGAAGTGAAAGTATATATATATATATATATATATATATATATATATATATATATATATATATATATGACAAATGTATATATGTATTTGCCATTTATGAACAATAACATTAAACACTTATGCTGAAGAGAAAATAGTGAGTTTCATGAGCAACTCTGTATAAAAAGAATGTTCACATGCAGTAGGATGTGTTCTTATGCTAAAAAAAAAAAAAAAAACAGCTGAATGTGAGTAAAATTAAATGGATCACTTTTATATGTTGGACTATTATTAAATTGACAATATTCCAACATCCCTAATACCTGGCAGTCTATGGTTCCTCCCAGGCTGTCGGCCGCAGGTGGCTGCAGAAGTTCCCAGGTTCCTCCTTTATCAAACGTGATGACTGATCGCATGTTGTCCTCGGTGACTGATCCATTGATCAGAGTGGCCACAAACACACCCCTAAGCCCTTCGACCCGGTGGAGATCTGCAAACGGCTCGTTGGCAAAGTACCTTTCAAATACACAAACACACACAAATTTCATGTACCATGCCATTCATATCTGCCAAGAGAGGCACTCTTTGAAAATGCCAATGGCACGCGAGCCAAAGCGCATCTCATCTGCATTCCGCACTGCAGTAATTGCGTCTCTGCTCTCAGGCGGCCGTGCTGAGCTCAGTGGTTTGGCTGAGGGTGAGATCCCGCTCTGCTGCAGAGTAAAACAATAGCATGTCCTTGGGAAGCCGTGTAGGAATGATGGATTGCTTTTCTACTGACAGTGTGAATGGAGGAACCGGTGGGCGAAGACATAGTTATTGCATTATAGAGACGAGACCTCACTAACCTGCTTATGGGTTAAGGCGTGCGGAGCCAAAACGGATTTACAGCACTGATGAGGGGCCGTCACTAAACCAAGAAGAGTTCAAGTAAAGGTGACAAGACCAAGAGCTGCGTAAGACTGGGGCTTAACATGAATTATTGAAGTGGGATGTGCTCCTGGCTCAATGTGGTTGTTAGCTTTCAGACAACATTGCAAACAAAATTTTTGGGTTGGGGCTTTACATTTGTATCAACCTATGATTTACTTTGGACTTTAAGGTTGGAGTGAAGTTAAGAAAAAGGTGTCATGTTTAGTATAGGTCAGTGGGTCTTTCTTTGTTTTTTTGCAGTGACACTTTAAAAGTAGAAATACTTTAATTTAGCTGATACTTATAAAGTATTATACTAATTCTATATTAGTTCATTTGTTTAAAGTTTTTATTGTATTTATTTATGTATTTAGCATTTTATTTACAATTTACACTACTGTAATTTTGATCGAATAAATGCAGCCTTGGTGAGCCTAAGAGACTTTAAACACATTTTAAGAAATGAGGTCAAAACCATTTATCTCTAAGGAAATACAAAGTATCAAGCATTTTTTACGGTTACGGATATGACTGTTTAACAGAAATGTTGTTCCAGGACCAACAAACAAATGTCCTACTTGGGTAAACCATGTTTATGGTCTTTGTGTCTGTGGACATGCAGTGTTTTGCAGCTGTGATGTTCAACTGTACCTGATAAGCGTGTTGCTCCCAGAGCCATCAGGGCTGAAGTACAACACGTTCTCAAGGGACAGAGAGAAGGACAGGCCCTGTGTGTCGGAGATGTACAGGTGCGTAACATTATTATTGTGGTTCACACACACAAACACCTGGTCCTCTGAAGCATCTGCTATGTAGTACTCCTGCAGAGAGAGTGGAAAGCAGGGAATCACATAAGACAGGTAAACAACATGAAGCTTTAAAAGTCACGGCCACAAATCCACCCGAGACTAAACGAAGCTGACGGCACTGACCGTGATAGGGTGTCGGGTGTTAAACTGAGCTGCTCTCATTGGTTGCCGGTTGTAAGAAACCCACAGCTGGACAGACTGAGACTCACGGCTCCCAAGCAACGTCTGTGGAAACACATTAACAATGAGATTAACTAAATAAAGTTCACATATTACAATTGATCAAATCAGAGATTGAGCGATAATGTATTTTTATGGCCTATACTGAAATGTCTAATAAAACTTTATTTTATTTCAGCTATGACACAATAACAATATGATAAACAAACTACAACAAAAAACATAAGCATTTTGAATATTTTATTAATAATAATGTATTAATTTAATGACATTAAGAAATTTTGCTAAATAATTTGTTCTCTATATTTATTCTAATGTAATAATTGCTAATTATAGCATTATATTTATGCAGAGAGGTTTTGGTAACTGAATGTTCATATTTTTTTCTAAATAATTTTTTTAATTTAACATTTAAGTAAGAAATAAGGTACGAGAGGCTGTGCTGTATTGTGAATAAGTCACGGCTGAAGGGCGTTGTTAGGCACGACGCAAAGTGTACCAAGCGAGTACACTAGCCTCGAGTACCTTATTGCTTTTATAAAACGGTTACCACACAATACAAATATTAAAGCCAAAAATATGTATCAATACAACTTTCTTCCACCTGAAAAAATAGTCCCTGACCGTGAACAGCAACATAAGTTACATTATTACACCATTAGATGGCGGCAAAGACTGTCTTTATGAGTGAGTCAGTCAGTAGCGAAGACTTTTACATTGAAAAGACTGAATTGTTGTGAAGACGGAATAAAACGCACTTGACAAATGCTTTGACTAGCGCTGTCAGTCACGGGAAAACCCCTTAACTGTTAAAAGGACAAGATAATTTAAACAGATTTTTTATTATTATGAACATAGGACTGACCTGAAGGAAAATGCTAAATCTGAATGCAGGTAATAAACTCGCTCACTCAATCTCTTTCTCACGATACTTTTCTGCATAATACAGTAAACATCAAAGAACAATATCAATTGAGAACATACAGTTTACGTTGCTAAGAGTGGTTGCTAAGGGTGTTGTGTAGTGATACACAGAACCGTTGGGTGAAGCGGTCATAGCTTGTTTTCCTACTTTCCACTGCTACTCAAAACTAGTAATCAGACACCTTCAGCTACAATAAACCATGGCATATTATCACTATAAACGAGGTTTGAATGGCAGACAATATTAGCGTGGAGAGATATGCCCCATCAGCACTGAATTTACTGGGGTCATGTACCTGATATCGCTTAATAAGGACTACTGGAGATTTGTCAGCCAGTCTCATTTGTACTTCTAAAACTGCTGTTTTTTCCTAAGATAAAAGAGATGGAAAGCTGATGCTAGCAGTATTAGTCTAGTCATTGTTCCAGCAACCTATATGTGTCTGCCTAGCATTGTCTAAAATGAGCAATGCGTCATGAAGGGATGAGTACTTTCACTCGTTCTTCCCCTCTTGAAGTCTCTCTTTCGCTTTCTCCCCTCAGGAAATCAAAGCTTCAATCAATTTTGAAGTTCAGGCTGCTCAATCAAGTCTTTCCCTTGTACGACAGGCTGTCACAGTAATCAAGTCGTGGATGAGTAAGAGTTACTTACATCAGGTTCACAAAGCCCCACAAATGCGGAATAATAAGCTATAAGTTACAGTCTTACAATAATAAACAGATTAATGTACGTACAATCAAACAAAAGCTGTGTGACACAAAAGATGTCTGAAACCAACCCGTCTATATTTACTACATAGTGAATGCCTAACGTGAAACGAGTGAATATAAATGACAAAAAACGACTTGAAATCTGATCTGTCCACAATTCCAAAAACTGCTTCTTTAAAATATTGTTTTCTTGCTGTATGAACAAGAAGTAAATGGATTTGCCTAAAAATCTGTCTTTGTTTGGGCCGGCAAAAATCAAAGACGCCATTAGAGGTTATAATGGCAGGACGTGAGAAAAAAGCAAACAAACAGAATCTCTACATTAATCAGGTTTATTGCAATTTCCAAGATCATACTGTAGGGCCAAAGTTGACTGCAACAGGCAAAAAATACGAATAAGCCAGCCAGCAAAACAGGGATTTACTGGGTCATTGTAAGAACAACAGGAAGACAGCCTGTCAGATAAAAGTGTATTTATAAGCACCATCATCCTGAATAACAAGTTTAACCACTTCCTTGTTTAAAGGCACAAAGGCTCAGTGTTTTCTTTCTCAGCTCTCCGCACTGCCTCGTTTTTAGTCACACCATTCATGGTATTGATTTATCTCGCTGTTAACGGCTGTCTCCAGGAACAGACTGCAGTGTTGTGGAAGGAGCCAAAACACAATCTGGCTTTAGAGAGCAAAGACGAGGGAGATCTCTCGAAACAGACGCTGTTGCCGGGAGAGCTTAAGAGAGCAAAGTGTGTGATAACAACAATCAAATCACAAAGCTGCAACAACCAGATCCAGATGGCAATGCTTGGACATGGTACCATAAAACCATAATAATACCATGTTTTTGTGTAACCAATACTCCACATTTTTACTTTACAAAGGTTTTTTTTTTTTTAATTATTGAATATATTATAAATTATTTAATAATGTATATTAAATTAAATGTTAAATAATTAAAATGATATGTAGCATATTTAGGCTATCTTTGAAAATACATAATTCACAATATATTATACACACACTAACTCTGAGATCTTGTCATATTTTATTACCATTTTTTAAACTATAGTGAATAAACTGTATTAATGAATGAAATGTTCAAGGTGTCTGAATACATTTTGGTTTGACTGTACATACATACATACCTACAGTACATACATACATATACACTATATTATTTATTTAAAAAAAAACAGTATAAACATTCTAAAATTAAATATTTTAAAAGTTGAGTAAAAATTTCTAAGTCAGGAAATTAAACATTTAAACTATCTGAATCTTATTATTATTATATTTATATATAATATTATGGTATTTTTAGGAAAACATTGTAAATACCATAATGAATATAGTAATTGAAGACATGGAAATTTTAACAGGAAATATAAATTTGACTAGTTTTGCTCACCTCTAAAGTATATAATCCAATCTAATCAATCTAATCAATGTAATATAATAATATATAATATAATATATTTAAATTTAATATAATATATTCAATATTTTTTTTAAAACCACTACATGGTATTGCCACAGTGTAATTTAAATGGGCTGTCTTTTGAATATGCCAGATAAATGTATTAATATGTATTTCAATAGCATCATAACTCATAACCATAACCAACAGCATCATAACCACCTTCCAGGAAGGCACAGAGTTGCTACACAGGTGGATGCGCAATGTTTTTGTGTGATTGAGCTGTTAATGAATCCTGTCAGGTGGTCAGAGGTCGGAAATTTTCTCCCAAGGTTCCATTTGCGTTTGACATGTAGATCCAACCTCCAATTTTAACCCTCACGGTATCATTAGGCACTTATAGGCAGTTATCCACAAACAGCCCCTCTGAGAAAACTGTCATCTCTCATTCTGCTGCCATAGCATCTAAGTGTCCCTGACTACAAACTTGACAGCAAAATTTGCCTATAAAAGCCTTCTATTCTTACATGGCAACATGAATGGAACTGTTTCTGGCACAGCCGGCCCAATGACTATTTGGCTTTGGAGTCACTTTGCCTTCTTTGTGGAGGAAGCATTTATCTCTGAAACAACAGCCGTACTGTGCTGGCAGTCTTTCTCATCGCTTAGTCTGGAAGAGAGATCAGACTTTCAAGCATGAGTGAGAATGTGTAGATGTTGCAGCATGTTGAAGAACACAGTGTGAGAAGTTCTGCATTGCTGAGATGGTTGGATGGACGTTTGCCCAACTGTAGTGACCCTGCTGAATCTATAGTGTCACAGCAAAAAGAAAATTATATTTTACCCAAGTTGTGAGTTTGCAGTCTGCAATAAAATGATAATCTGAACAATAAAACTTGCTATTATGTTGTCTTTGCTGGCTGCATGCAAAAAACAGACAGGCGGTGCAAAGGATTTTGTTTGATAAAGGAATAAATTACTATTTTGAGATGGTTCTTTTAATAAATCAGTAAAACCAACTCACAAACTTTGGGTTTGGCTGGTTAGCATAGCTAAATTTGACCCTTCCTGTATTACAGCATTATAGTCTTCATTTGAAGCAGTCTCATTGAACCCATTGGAGTGGTTATCAAATTAACATCTGATTCACTTACTAACAGGATGTTTATGGAAACGTGTGGGTAAAGATCTACATTTACAAGAGTTTTGTTGTTATAAATGGTATTTTAACTAAATGCATTAATTTGACACCACTTTAATGTCTTCTAACACAGCAAGATTGTGTTTAAAATCCCTTTCCTTCCTTCTCCCATGAGTATCTTCCTTTATCAAAGTTCAGATTACACCCCAAAACCAGGTTATCACTAAAGCAGCTTGCAGGGCTACAGGGAGGTGAGGATGTGAGAAGAGAAAAGACTTAATTATTATTAAAGATCTCTATGACATTATGGATAAATCCCTCAGATGAGAGGACCTTGGTTTCCACAGCTTTAATTAGTCTTAGAAGCTTCTCACTGCCAAAGGCTCTTGTGATATTCATTATGGTAATCCTATTAGCCGGGCTGCACATAGAGGGACTCTACACAATGAGAGCAAAAGAGTGAGTCACAGAGAGACACAGTGACGGAAAGAGAAGAGGATAAAAGACTGAAAAAGACTGACATCAATGTCATTTAGAATGTTACACAAGCAGCAACTCACTGATTCCAATAGAGTTTAATGTTAGCATGTTGCTAAGCTAACAAAATGATAATCTAATAAGAACAATATACATACTGTAGCACACACAAACATTGGGTAAAATAGTCAGTTTTTAACTATATCAATCTTTATCAACACTTCTCAAATACTGAATGACTATACATATACATACATATATATATAATTTATAAAACAGTTAGTTCCTGTGATTGACTCTGATTGGTCAATAGCTGTGTTTTATTCACAATAAAACACGGCTATGACCGCTTCACCCAACGGTTCTGTGTATCACTACACAACACCTTTAGCAAACACTTTTAGCAACATAAACTGTTTGTTCTCAATTGTTATTGTATTATGTAGAAGAGTATTGTGAGAAAGCGATCGAGTGAGCAAGTTTATTACCTGAATTCAGATTTAGCATTTTCCTATGTTCATAATAAAAAATCTGTTTAAATGTCCGATGTATTATCTTGTCCTTTTAACAGTTAAGGGGTTTTCCCGTGACTGACAAAGAATTTGTCAGTTGCGGTTAGTTCCGTGTTCACAAGAATTCACTCTTTTCAATGTAAAAGTCTTCGCTACTGACTGAAAAACTCACAAATACAGTTTTTCCTGCCATCTAATGGCATAATAATGTAACATATGTTGCTGTTCACGGTCAGGGACTATTTTTTCCGGCGGAAGGAAGGCTCTTAATGAAAGTTCACTTCATGAAAGTTGCATTGATACATATTTTTGGCTTTAATATTTGTATTGTGTGGAAACCATTTTATAAAAGCAATAAGCTACTTGAGGCTAGTGCTGTATCATGAATAAGTCACGGCTGAATATATATAAGGCTAGGAGACCATCTTAAACTAGTCAGAACCAACAAACCAGCTTAGACTAATTTAAGCTGTTTTTTTCCAGCAAGCACAGCTTGTGATGCCTTTAAAATTTCAGTACTCTCTATGTATTGAAAGAAGGTGTTTGTTCTGTAAGTGAGTGAGAGACTGAGAAAAGGAGAGACAGAAAGAGAGAGGGGGTTGCTCTAGGGGTACGTCTGGCCAGCAGGGTCAGGGCCAGGCCACACACAGCCATCAACAAGCCAATGCTCTCAACAAGCCTGTCACTTTCTCTCTCCTCAATGATGTTTACAACTAGCCCAGCCAGACAAATTCCACAGAACTGTTTGCTCTGGCCTATGATCTTGTCATAGACCTCCTTAGGATAATTTTGTTTAATGCGCTATTTGGATAACCAATGTGCGCTGCAAAGAGTTTATTGGTCTGACCATGAAAACCACTAATTATCCTGTTGTAAATCCATCCACTCAGCAAGCGAAATATCCAAATCCGTTAAAATATTAACTGTAACTGTGGCTCACCAGAACATAGCCGTTTGTGGAAAATTCTGAACAAAATCACTCAGAAAGCGAGTGCGTATTGCTTCTTTCAAATATTCGTCTCGCTTCAAATGGCCTTCAGGATCCGTAAAAAGACAGCTAAGCCTAAAATGTAAATTCTGTCATCATTTACTCACCATTATGCTATTCCAAACCACACTTATTTTTAAAAGAAGATATTTTGGACAAAAAGTTAAAAAATTTTCCAAAATATCATCATCTGTGTTCCAAAGTAGAAAAAAAGTCATATAGGGTTGGAACGACATGAGGGTGAGTAAATGATGACAGAGTAAATGATTTTCATTTATGCATTTGCTATCCCTTTACTGAAACAAAACAAGAACAATGGGAGCAATTATAAAACTCTTTCTGTGGTGTTAGTACAGCACAGTGTTGAAGACAGGACCATATGGCAGCACTGGGCAGCAGAACGCATATAAGTGGTGCATGAGTGGTTAGAAGCATCCGAAGGAAACCAAGCCACAACTTCATTAACGCAACATAGATCAGAACTGTCAAGCAGACAGCTCCTCCAACACACTGTCCAAGGCCGCGGTTGTGCCATCCGCACAGCACCGCTCATAAACAGCCCTCAAAACTCCCACGGAGTCTCTGGCTTTCTGAAGCCGCAGATAAATTACACATTTCTTTCCAATTTAATGGATGACTTGGGTCGGCTTCTGCTTTACGCAACCTGGCAGTACCATGTGTGACCTGACAGATGCCTCATCCAGTTCTGGGCAGTCAGACATTTACTGTGGGATGAGGTTAGTGATATGCCAGCCGACGTGGGGTGGAAATGATTAACCACTGAATACACTCAAGGGTGAGAGCTACACTGAAACATTACACTAGCTGCGGTCAGCATAGACATGTAGTCTAGACAGTCTTTGTTTCAGCAACCAAGAACTATGCAAAACTTTAAGGAGGTATATCAACTGAAAACAAATACTTCAAGCTGAATTGTGTTCCGATCTTGGATGTGACGCTAATAAGACAGTTTGACAGATGCAGCCTTTACACTATTTAATGTTTCTATGACTGGTGACCTGTGTTGCAGGGCTGGGTCTTGCTAACCACTTACAATACAATACAAAAAACATTGCAATACATTGTAGGATCATAATTGCTTCTGCTCATAATAAATTCTGAAAAATGCTAGTGTTTAACTTCAATAAAAATGTCAAAAATAAATAAATAATCCAAAGAGATGCAGTGCACATATTCAGAGTTTCTGCTTATTTAGATGACATTCTTAATTCATAGATCTGCATGGAATTATATACACTATATTGACAAAAGTATTGGGACACCCCTCCAAATCATTGAATTCAGGTGTTCCAATCACTTCCATGGCCACAGGTGTATAAAATCAAGCACCTAGGCATGCAGACTGCTTCTACAAACATTTGTGAAAGAATGGGTTGCTCTCAGGAGCTCAGTGAATTCAAGCGTGGTACCGTGATAAGTTGCCACTTGTGCAATAAGTCCATTTGTGAAATTTCCTCACTATCATAAGTGGAAGCAATTGGGAACAACAGCAACTCAGCCACAAAGTGGCAGGCCACGTAAACACGGAGTGTGGTCAGCGCATGCTGAGGCGCACGCTGAGGCGCACAGTGCGTAGAAGTCGGCAACTTTCTGCAGAGTCAATAGCTACAGATCTCCAAACTTCGTGTGGCCATCAGATTAGCTCAAGAACAGTGCATAGAGAGCTTCATGGAATGGGTTTCCATGGCTGAGCAGCTGCATCCAAGCCTTACATCACCAAGTGCAATGCAAAGCGTCGGATGCAGTGGTGTAAAGCACGCCGCCACTGGACTCTAGAACAGTGGAGACTTGTTCTCTGGAGTGACAAATCTGGGTTTGGCGGTTGCCAGGAGAACGGTGCTTGCCTGACTGTATTGTGCCAAGTGTAAAGTTTAGTGGAGGGAGGATTATGGTGTGGGGTTGTTTTTTTACCAAGACATTTTGGACAATTTCATGCTCCCAACTTTGTGGGAACAGTTTGGGGATGGCCCCTTCCTGTTTCAACATGACTGCACACCAGTGCACAAAGCAAGGTCCATAAAGACATGGATGAGTGAGTTTGGTGTGGAGGAACTTGACTGGCCTGCACAGAGTCCTGACCTCAACCCGATAGAACACCTTTGGGAGGAATTAGAGTGGAGACTGTGAGCCAGGCCTTCTCGTCCAACATCACTGCCTGACCTCACAAATGCACTTCTAGAAGAATGGTCAAAAATTCCCATAAACACACTCCTAAACCTTGTGGAAAGTCTTCCTAGAAGAGTTGAAGCTGTAATAGCTGCAAAGGGTTGAAAAAATTTGATGATCTTCACAATTAAAGAAAACTTATGAATTCTGATGTCTAACAATCGGAAGAACTTAAAAGATAAAGATATAAACAAACTTTTTTTTTTTTTTTGCCCTCATAGTTCACTGACAAGTTTTGTACTGTAAATATGCTTGACTATTAAAGGTGGGATATTTTTTCCTAATGAAAGAGGGCTCTGACATAGCTCACTTTCAGCAGTTATTTTATCTATGGTTTGTAACATTTCTTACAGATTTCTGCTTGTTGTAAATCAGATACAGATAAATTAGCACAGTACCAGTGCATTTTTTTGAATGCATTAATAAGAGCGATTGCATGTGTGAATTAGTCATACCGTCTCTCTATTAATTGTGAAGCTGTGGGTTGTAAGTAGTTACTTAAAAAGTAGAAAAATATACGCTATAACTTGAGTTTCTACGCTACTTTAGTGATAAATCACATGACAGTGTTGACAAGTTTCTGTGCTCCTCTAAGTGCGCGCGATATTCACGTGTTGTGCGAGCTACTGTCTGTATGAGTGTTTGTGTGCCACTATGCATCAGTGAAGTATCTCAATATGACGATACACACCCGATGGTCTAAAATCGCTTGAATGTCAAAACTGGCAAGCCTTAAAACACATACAATTGACAAACTTTCGTGAGGACGCAAGCAAAAGTGATCTCATTATGGGACTCGCGCAGCACACGCTGTCTGTGTGTGTTGACTCAGTGTTTGAGTTGTTGCTTCCATGCCGCTGAGTGGACTGGGCAGCTGAGGACACTGTAGTATGTTTTAAGGGGAAAGTATTAACAGGATTAAAAAAATGAAATAACCGACATGGGAAAATTACGTCAGTTAGAGGTTCTGAATTTCGAGTTTCAATTACTTTCCGATGAATCATCCAGTCCTACTTCAACGTCACCACCATTACTCTTCTGACAACAAGGCTTTAAAAGTGGACTAGTGAGTAGATAAGTCTGTAGATAAACGAGTAGATAAGTTTGCCTTTTCATTGTAATGATGTTTAATGTCCCTGATAACCTCTGTAGTCCCATTTAGCCACTTGTTAGGAGCATTACTAATGTATTTCGTGTCGTAGTATAAAACGTGAAAATATCTTGATCTTAAGTTAAACACAGACATTAATTTTCAATTTTAGCCATTAAAAAACAAACTCATTCAAAAAACCCATGGACTTCATGATGAAGGGACCTACAGAGCAAAAAAGCTCACACATTTCTAGGTTTTTGTACCTGCAGAACTCTATATACACACTGAGAGAAACAGAATCGCAAAATATTTTAGCAATATGATTGCAGTTTGATGTTAGCATGCATGAATGAAATACATGTTTATATATAATCATGTCCTCTTAGGAGGCAATGGCCTCTTAGGAGGAAGCATAACTAAACCGCCTACCTTCTGGAACAGTCTACATACTTCTGCTGCTCTGTTCACAGCCACATATTCAGCAGATGCTTTTCTTCTTCAAAACAACTTACAGTACATGTATTACAGGTTGTGCCTCCTGGGGCAATTATTATGTTTGAAGGCACAATGATCCAGCGGGATTCAAACCTGCAACCTTTTTCGTTACCAGCCCAGATTAACAACTAGAGAGTCAACTGTCTGAATTACCCTTCTGTCATAAAGGGCAGAAGTTCAGTGTTGTATAAACACACCAGGAATCCTCCTCATCCGACTCCATGGCTTTGAATAAGCCTGTTATCACTGCCTGTTCATCTTGAGCGGGATCGTTCCTCCAACTCTTCAGAAGAGTGTTTACTCACACTCACAGGAGAGGCATTCAGCTGGATTTGGCACGGATCTGACTCTCGGCACTCTCACATTTTCAGTTTTTGAACACCAGCTCATTGCTGCTTATTCTTCCCTTCTTTTGCTATATAAAAACCTGAAGCTACAAATTATATTTCAAACGTTTGCGGCTCAGAGTGTACCCTTACCCTGGTGGTGGTGGCAAACATGTACTTGTCCCGTAGCTGGAAGCTGTCCACCTTCTCCAGGATAACTCTCCGGTTTTGCTCACTCTGGAAAAAGTCTGTGCTGCTGAGGATGCTGGAGTCTCCCTGGGGCTCGTGGCGCTGGACAAACACTGTGGTGGGATTGTCGTATGGCTCCACACCCCTAGGGGAACAGAAAGACACATACTTGGACATTCATTTTTTGGACATTCATTAACACAAGTAGCATGTGGTGGACTTCTGAAAACCCCCTCTCTGCACTTGTTTTTTTTTAGTTAAGCATAAATTTATGTTCCATTTTATGTTTACATGGTTTCAGAAAGTGACCAATTGCATATTTATGTCCCTTAATATTAAATACTTCACTTTCTTGAGCACCAAATCAGTAAATTATATACAATCATTTCTGAAGGATCATGTGACACTGAAGACTAAAGTTATGATGCTGAAAATTCACATTTGCCATCACAGGAATAAATAATACTCTAAAATATATTAACATAGAAAACAGTTATTTTAAATTGTAATAATATTTTACAATATTACTGCTTTTTAGGGGTGACCCTGAATAGTCATTCAAAGCTTCGATAGGAGGAGCCTGATTCGACTACCAATCTCACAGTTGAATCTTCGCAGAGGTGTTATGAGACGAGATATGGGGGTGTTCAATATCTGATTTTACACAGACGTACCGGTTCTCTCCCAATAGGTTAATATACAGCCTATTATGATAATGCTATTAATAAAAAAATGTGAAAAGAAAGAATCTGTTAATAAATATTATGTGCGTGAATAAATCCAACCACCCCTGTGACCACCACCTTAAGTTTCACTTCCATGATACGTGACCGACAGAGGAGCATCTTGGCGGCAGGGATTAAATCTTGAACAATGTCTGGGATAAGAAAATCTAAAGAATAGAATTGGATGCACTTTGAAATGGTAAAAGATGATCCAAAAAAGTGTGCCGGCCAACGTTAATGAGCTGACTAGCGCACTATTTGAAAAGACTCAAAGGGACACGGGCAGATTGTGTGAAAGACTGGATTTTTTTCCCGATCCGGTAGGGGAAAAGTGATTTCAAAACATTTCAGCCGGTTCTAATTTGATTTTTGGATGCTGTGAATGTTTAGCTCAAAAAGGCTGTCACTCCAGTTTAGCGTTTATTGCTTCTGCAGTTAAAAAGACAAAGTTGACAAATCTGGTTATACTAATAATTTATTTATTGATCACTCTGGGTTATCTAATTGAGCTATTTGTGGCTTGTGTTTTCAATATATGTTCCCTGCACTTCAGGCATTTTGCACTTGTGACTTGATTATGAGTATTTCATTTTTTATTATTATTTTTATTTATTATTTAATAAAAATGTATTTATTTATTTATGGTATATTCTGTTCTAATTCAATGATGTAAATTAATTTTTTGTTTTTTGGTGCATCGATGTTGCACTGTAGAGTTAAAGCTTGTTCGCACTGGCAATTTAGCCAATTTAATTTGATTTGCTGACATGTGAAATGCATAGGCCTACCTATCTGCAGTGTGGCCTTTCTGCAGTTATTTATATAGGCCTATATATTTTTAGGTTTATTAAATTCAAAATGTTTTTATTCATTTTCATCTATATCTTTGTGTGGTATTCTGTATATCGTGGCTGTGAATGTTTATCCACATTGCCTTTCATTTCAGTTTAAAAAAAGTCATTGTCAGTTTCGTCTATCACTTGACAGGCAGTTTGGTCGCTTTATTAGAAAGTTGTTTCTCTGTGCTGTGTTTGAAAGAAAATAAAAGTTGTCTTAAGGCACGGGTATAGGCTTTGCTTCATTTTCCGCGTCCCGCTCCATCTCGTGCACAGTTGAGCGTGCAAGCCTTTCAGAGTTGCCTATACTTCTTTGGCCTTGAGCGCAGGAAAGAGTTTGTGTGCATTATCTAGTGGACACATTTAAACACATTTAAACAATCTTACCATTTGAACATTGTAACTAACATGTTTGTATTGTATTTCCTAATGACTTGCAAACTGCTACAATGCAGAAGCTGTACAGGGCATAAGCAGCTGCATACGTGATCAATAGCTACAGTACTTTCATTTGCAAAGCCAATTCAAGCAACTTTACACTTCACAACTTACACTGAACCAATTTTTCTCATGTGTCTCCTGCACAATGTTACCAATAAATTATTCAGGGTGAGTGTAGGAGATCAAGACTACAGACAAACGGACGAGAGAGTCTGGACCAAAGGCCTGACTTCACTTCCTCTTTAAACACACAGGGGTGCTGATTGTTGAGACTGGCTCTCAAATCACCAAGCTAGAGGATAAAGGGATTATCTCACAGGGGAACAAACACACAAATCTCGCTGCTTGCTTTCTATTTCACAACTGGGAGTTTAGCATGTCCAGCAGCGGAGTGAGAGACGGATAAAAATGGGCTTACAGCTCTTTTAACCAGCCCTGCAGCTTCGCCTTTGGTTTGTCTAGATTAAAGCTGAAAACCAATTGAGAGCTCAGAGAATACAGTCAACAAACTACACAATTCACACCCAGAAAACCCAAACACACACTGAAGGTCTGTTTGTTGACCTTTAAAACAGCAGTCAAGCTGTCTGACAGGCCTTCCTTTTTCCTACTGACTGCTACATTAAAAATTTATAAGAATATAGTATGTCTTAAATAGTGATGCACTAATATTACAATTCTAGCCGACACCAATAAATCAACAATTATTAGGCTAAAAACTGACTGATATTATATTCTATAATATTATGTATTTCAAAAGTTTGGGGTTGGCAAGATGTTTTTGAAAGAAGTCTCTTATCCTCAAGGCTGCATTTGTTTGATCAAAAACACAGTAAAACTGTAATATTGTGAAATATTACAATTTACAGTTATCTATTTTAATAAATTATTAAAAATGTAATTTAGTCCTGTGATGGTAATTACAGTCATTACTCTAGTCTTCAGTGTCACATGATCCTTCAGAAATCATTCTAATATGCTGATTTGATGCTCAAGAAACATTTCTTATTATTATCATCAAGATTAAAAACAGCTGTTCTGCTTAATATTTCTGTGGAAACTATTACATTTTTTTAGGATTCTTTGAATAAAGTTCTAAATAACAGCATTTATTTGAAATAATGTGTAATTCCTGAACAAATAATGTTTTTTTTTTTTTTTTTAATCTTACTGACCCCAAACTTTTGAACGGTACTGTAATTAAAAATAAAATGTATTATAAAAAATGTAAATGAGACATCACAGCATTACAATGTACAATGGATTTTCATTTTGAGATTTGCTAAAGATTACATTTAAAGGTGTTACTAAATTATTAGTGTTTTTAAAGATTTAATACAACAAAAGTAAACTAAATGTAAAAAAAAAAAAAAAAATGAGCAAGAACAATTACAGTTAAAAGATTCAAATTATCAGCCAATAACCGATAAGGAACTGATATGCCATGCATCCCTAAAAGACATCCAACATCTGACACGAGTTTATTTCTGGCTTGCAACACTTCCTGATCACCCTCTCTAAAAAAAAAAAAGGTTGAGAAAAAGAAAATGTCTGTCAAACCAGAAAAAGGGAAGCTGTTTGAAATGTATAGGTTCTTCTGGCAATCCTAAGCCAGGCACAGTCTGAGAAAGCTCTCAGAGCAAAGAACAGAAGGGTTATCGCTGCAGTGATGGTGTAGTTGGTCTCCGAGCTCTCGAGTCATTTTTGTTGGGTCATCGCTGATGTTATCTCCACAGCCACTGACTGCCACTTCAGCAGATAAAATGGGCCACGGCTGGTAGACACAATCAATTATTAATACGACCGCAGTCTGAGCCTCATCAGAGAAACATCCACAACCAACTATTTCACAATCAAGCAGTCTCTCTGGACCGCAGCCCACATGCTTGAGAACACTGACCTCTTCCTTAAATATCTCAGACAATTCTGTTGCAATAATGTGCAAAACAAATTTGTTCTGGCATTGAGACATTTCAAGACATTTGATCTAAAGTAAAAAAAAACGTTAATCACGTCTGTGATGAATTGCAGTCATAACATTCTAATTAGCTCCAGTCTTCCGGTCGGATCATATCCTGTGGCATAATGTTTATGGAACGGGAGAGCAATAAGCACCGCTCTGTTATTTCTATTTGCTGCTTGCTTTCGATGCCAGTGCCTGATTGTGCAAACACGAAATTCTGGCTGCAACCCAAAGCAAGAGTTTCACATTCCTACATAAATTCGTAAATTGAGTGAGACAGCAAAGAGCATTCAACCCTCTTCAAATTACAAACACAAAATTCCAGTACGGAAGAATGTGGAGAGCAAGAACTGGATTTGCCAGAGATCTTCATGATTTCTGATCATTTTGGATGTTTATCATATCAACGAGCCGCAAACTCATGCCCTGTTCTTTTAGACAGCAATCAAGACCATAGTAATGAGCCATGTATGAAATATCTGTGCAAATAAGTGGGTGGGAATAACACTGACAAAAGAGGGAATCAAAGCAGATCACACATACATGTAGAGCACTTTATGTTTGTCAAAAATAACTAAACTACTACCTCTCAAAAGCCATTACTCCAAGTTTCAGTGTCACATGATCCTTCAGAAATCATTCTAATATGCTGATTTGGTGCTCAAAAAACATTTCTTATTATCATCATCAAGGTTGAAAACAGCTGTGCTGCTTAATATTTTTGATGAAACCATGATACATTTTTTTAGGATTCTTTGATTAATCAAAAGTTAAAAAGAGCAGTATTTATTTGAAATAGAAATCATTACAAATGTATTTAATGTCACTTTTGATCAAATTAACATCCTCAAAAAAGGATACTAATAAGTAGATAACTGCATTGAAGCTATTCACAGCATTAAATTTAAACTTAATACCAGGATAGATAGATAGATAGATAGATAGATAGATAGATAGATAGATAGATAGATAGATAGATAGATAGATAGATAGATAGATAGAGAAATAGACAGATAGACAGACAGACAGACACTTTCAGAATGTGATTTGTGACAACACCCTCAAAGTTACTGATCTTACCAGAAGTAGAACTTCACATGCTCTTGAATCAACACCCATGTCTCACCAAAGTCATCTGACTTCCACAGCTGCCAAATGGAAATTAAAAAAGAAAACAGAAAAAAGAACAAGTCCTTAAGAGTCAGCAGTTTATATTATAACAGTTTATATTTTTCAACATGTGTCATGAACCAGCTTCTCATATGAAAATTATGGCTGATTACCTCAAATCAAAACATGCTGCTTAGTGCAGAATTCAAAAGGGCAATCTCCACATATAGCTAAAGGCCTAAATGGCAGTGTCATTCATCTTACTAAAACTGGACACAGGATATACAAAAAAGCCCAGTACTGAAGGAAGAAAAATCGGTGATCGTACCTGTTTATTGGGGTGAGAACTGTCATAACCAAGGACCAGGTTAGGCCTCTTGCTGTGCAGAAGTAAGTCTGTGGGCTTGAATGGGATGGAGAAACCCTGAACACTTTTGCAAAAGTCAAAGGTGTTCCACAGGTAACTGTTCGTGGTGTCAGTAAATAGGTACTGCAAGGGAAAAATCAGAAAATAAATGTATATATATATATATGATAAATTCAGAAAAATCTAAAAACCCAAAATTCTAGGCATAGTTCATCCAAAATAAAAATACTGTCATGTCATGATTTACTCAAAATAATGTTACAAATACCATTTTATTATCTTAAAAGGAGATGCAAGGCATATATTTACAATGCAACAAAAGTAGATGCCAGTTTATAATGCAAAGCTCCAAAAAACACAATAAAAGTAGTCCATATGACTACAAGATTTACAATGTAAAATGACCAGAATATGGGCCTGTTTGACTTGAAGACTCAGAGTGCACAACTCATAAGGACGGTCAGGGCTCCAGACTAACATTTTCTACAGATGTTCTACAGATGATGGTGGTGCCGGCACCTGATTTGTTAGGGCTGATCAAAAGGGGGGTGATCAAAAGTAATTTAAAAGGATAGTTCACCCAAAAATAAAATGTCTGTCATCATTTACTCACCCTCAAGTAGTTCCAAACCTGTATGAATATCTTTGTTTTGCTTAATACAAAGGAGGACATTTGGAAGAATGTCAGTAAACCAAACAGAATTCGCCCCCCCCTTTTGACTACTATAGTATTTATTTTCCCTACTATAGTAGTAAATGGATTAGCATTAGTTTTTGCTTCGTCTTTTTTAATTTTACAAATCACATTAAAATTAAAGCTTTGAAGTGTTGGGAAAAGTGTGAAGCACTTAAAAAAAAAAAATGATGAGTAGGGATGGGTATCATTAAGGTTTTAACGGTATTACTACTCTTACTGATACTGCTTATCGATCCGGTACGGTACTTTTGTTTATATATATATATATATATATATATATATATATATATATATATATATATATACACACACACACACACACACACACACAAGTTAAGAGCAGAATTAACATTGCTTTATATTAATTATATAGTGTGCAGGCATTTTTGGTGTTTTATAGGCCTACAGGATACAGTAAGAACATGAACAAAGAAACAAAGTAAAACAAACTGACAAATACAATAAAACAAAGATACAAATTAAATAAAGTGCTTTCATTTGTTCATGTGTTCAGGTAAGTAATATAGGCCTAGACTATTAAAAAAATAAGTAACCAAATGTAAAATAACACTGCATAGTTTTCACAGTATAAATTACTAGATTAATAGATTTACCGCAATTTAGCAACAGTAAAGACTGCATTTTACAACAATCACCGATTGTGCTGATTCTGACGTTAAGTTTGGGTTTAGGGAGGAAGGAACGCGCACAGCTGTGAAAAGAATGCTAGAAAAGGTGTGCTAGACGAAACGCGGCTAGTTTTTAATAGTTTTACCTCCAATATCTTCTTTCTGATGATCCTTGGAAGCCAAAATCGAAATCAAAAATAAAATTAGCTTAATATCACAGGCCTAAAGAGTAAGCAGATGTTTAGTTGTTTAGTTCTCTCCTCCATCATCACAATTAAACAGGGCTTTCATGTTGTGAGCGGCTGCTGTAGCTCCTCTGCGTGAGCGCGATCTCTCTTCTGGATTGTGAAAAGCATAAATGCATCATAGACAAATGTCCTAATATTATTGCATACAAAAACAGCTGGTGACTCAGGCGAGATAGAATTTGCGAGATAATGTCTATATAGCAATAATAAATGTATGTGTATTTTCTTCATAATTTCTCCAGTACCAACAGCAGAACCGTTAATGGCAGAGTTTAACGATACACCGGTCTTTCATAATTTAGCCCCGGGGCCAATTTAATACCGGGTTTCGGTACCCATCCCTAATGATGAGCTTGCATTGTGCTGTTTATTATTGTCCGTGCTGATAAATGGTCCACGCTTCACAGCTCAAACAAGTAATGCGGTTTCATTCCGCTTTCGTTTCGTTTGCTGTTTCAAGCAACAGAAATGGCAGCTCTCATCAGTTGGAAACAAGGTGGTCGCACCAGTGCGACCTCTAACAAAATTTAATCGCACCGGAAGGAAAAAAGGTTGCAAAATGCAACCATTTAGTTGCAGTCTGGAGCCCTGACTGTTTTTATGATGCTTTTTTGTCTTTTTATAACTTAGCATTATAAATCACCATCCATATTCATTGTGCAAAATTCTGCATTCTGCTAAATATCTTTTGCCTTCCACGAAAAGAAACAAGTCACACAGGTTTGGAACATGAGTGTGAATAAATGATGATTCATTTTGGGGTGAACTACCTCTTTAACCTCTGTAGTGGTTGACAACACAACAGAAGATCTAGATATTTATTTCAGGCAATTGGCACCACAGAACATCAAAGCATTTAAGCACAGTACAAAAACATATTTTTAACATTATTAATTATTCAGATTATGCATTTGTGCCATTCTAATCTGCCTCCCTTCTCTTTGATCTTTCATTTAAGAGCCTTCCCTATAAACTTCACTATAAACTATCCTCTCCATGGCCTGATTATGGAAGCAGGGCACTTTCTCTCTCCAGATTCAGAAGCAATGAGGACTGGGACTGAAACAGAAACACTCGACTTAAAAAGAAACCTAAAGCTGTACAGAAAAATGAAAGAAAAATTAAGAAGAAAGAGAAAGTAGAGCATATGAATCCCCAGCATGAACTGTGACCATCATCAGACTATAAGGGTGCTTTCACACTTGGTTCGATTGCCTGGACCGAACCCGAGTTCGATTGCTCCCCCCTTCCCCTGCCCCCTCTGGACTGTGTTCATATTATATTATTTGGGTCCGACCTACGGTTCGTTTGCGTCATCAAACCAGCAGCTGTTTACTCCGTTGCCTAGTAACGACGGTGCAGGAAAAGGCAGCAAAATGCATAACGTTTCTCTCTTTTTGTTTTTGAACCTTTGGTTTCGTTTCCAAAGCTTCAATACATAACGGCACTTGTGTCTATCTGCCGCAAATGTCACAGAAGTCGAGTAGAAATGAGATATACAGCTCTCTGCTTGCAACACGTCAGTCATGCTCGTCGGCAAAGTGAGTGAAACACACACACAAACACACATTTTTATGAAATAATACGGCATTAATAGCGGTTCACTTCCACAATTTGGTACGTTTGCGTTCATATCAGCAGTGAACCGCACCAGAGTTCACTTGAACCGTACCCCAGACCACCCTTTTTTAACGGACTTGAGTACGGTTCGCGGGTGCACACCAGAGTTCAGAAGACAGTGTTCACATCATCCAAACATACCAAACTCTGACGTCAATTAAACCCGGGTGCGCACCAAAAGTGCTAATGTAAAAGCACCCTAAGACTACAAGTCAAAACAGCTTTGAGAAGTGATAACACACCTCTACTCAACAAGCCAAACAATTTTATTAGTTAGTAGTGAAGATTATAATTATTACAATAATTGATAATTATATTAAATATTATTAATAATAGTTAAAAAGTAAAAACAGTAATAATATTACTGATGACTTATTGATGTTAATTATTAATATTATTATATAACAATAACATTAACTGAGATCAATATTAATGTTATAATAATATTAATAAAATAGTGAATAATAATAGTCAACAGTAAATCATCAGAAAACCTATTCACACTTCCAAGTCAAAGCCACTATAAAGAGATCAATCAAACAAACAGGTCCAGTATGCCTTCAAGGACTCGGATTCAATTACGATTGCCTATCAGCTGATTCTTTACACAGTTATACACATGAGATTTTACGTTAGGATTCATCTGTATCAAACAACATTCAGAGTTCTTCTCCACATGTGGACCGACGGTGCAAGTTACTCTGACCACTCAAAATGTAATTAAACAGCCCTGTGCTCCCACCAAGAAGTTGTAAGCTTTACAAATTACACTCGTAATACTTTAGCTTCAATCCTTCAGCAGCAGGCAGCAGCTGCAGCGCCAGCCACATCATTGACTCCAGATGAATGGTCACCGTCTGCTGCCGTCAGCCCCTGCAAAGACGCAATGCAGAGTCCCACAACGGTTCTGCCACATCTGCAGCTCCGCACTCCAACTCCCATGAGCTTTTGCACCCCACCAAGTCTCAATGGAGCAGTTAGTTACGGTGGGTGCCAAGGGCAAGAGATTAAGGATGTAGCTTGTATTTTTGTCCAGCTCTTGGAGTTGCTCTCTTGGATAACACCATCTGTGGGTGTATAAGAGATTGGAGTGGTGGAAGGTCACAGCTGCAGATGGCCGGGAAGCGGTCTGTGTCACAGCGGTCTTATATGACCTCGACTTAAGCTCACAAAGACAAGACAACTCAAAGATGTCACACTGATAGGCCAGCTAATGTCTCTCACACACTTACTCGTTTGTTGTCGGCAGGGCTGTGGTAAAACTGTGAGATGACCTGTTTCTTGCCCTCCAGGTCTCCAGACAGTAGAAATTTCTCTGATACGTGGGTGAAGGTGGTTCCATAGTCATAGGACACGTACACCTGTTAAATAAACAACAAAATTTCAACCATACACTGCTGAAGTTGTAGCTCTGTTCCAAAACCTAGTATGCTGCATTGTTTACTATTTACATAGGCAGCTGCTTTCTAAGTCAACATGGCAATTTTCAAATGAAACTACTTTGGTACATTCTTAGGAAATAACTTCTTTTGTCTCAAAAATATCGCTCTCTAAGACTCTGCTTTCAGTTTGATGTTCGCATGTTGCTAAGCTAAAAATATCAATTTAATAAGCAACTCCTTTTGTCTCAAAAATAATGCTCCTTAAGTGAGCTCCAATTTGGACTCCTCTTACAACTGAATCAAACAGAGTTTGATGTTAGAATGTTGCTAAGCTAACATAAACAACTTCATATGTCTCAAAAATAATGCTCCTTATGCGAAATGCAGTTTGATAATCTAATGTTTCTTGGGCAGATTAATCCATTTTAATTAGATTCAACTATGTTTATCAATATTTTTCAGTATTGATTTTTTCTTTATATAATTAACATTACTTCAGTCGCTTTTTGTTAAATTTTTATTGTCATAATTATATTTTGAGATGGTTTAGATGGTATTATTGTTCTTTTACTTATTTACAATTGGCAGGGGAATGTACATTTTATGAGTCCAAGACAAATTTCCCATCAAGGACAAATAAAGTGAATATCATTATTTTATTTCATTCATGCTTGGCCACCTTGGATGCAAAATTTCATAGATTGTATCGCAATGCATTCTGGGATTGTATTCTCCAAAGAGGATACATGTGAATCTACTAGAATACGGCTCAAAGAATGTAAGTGATCATAATTAAGCAGTTAATCTTTTGAAAATAAAGCATCATCTCAGTTCCTACGAGAATCTGGTTTGCATTTGGAGTTATTTTCACCTTAATTTGCTTTGTCTTGTTTTTCACAAAGAACATCCGTAAGGCACTCCAGCACCCCATAAAGTATAACCGCACCACCTTTGTTCTTGCATTTGCATTAGATAATGTTTAACATAAAAGCTTTGCAATTATCGAAAACTTTGTAATTATTGCCACACAGATAGAAAAATAGCATTCAAGGTCACAAGACAGTCTTTCTAAGCTGTGCAGTGAGTTACATCAGCAGCATTTAAAATCATAAAGTGAAGGGAACTGAAGAACAGCGGGAGGCATTTCATCTGTATGACTCAGAGGGCACTAAAAAAAAACTAGCTGGTCGAGATATTCTTGGTATCTTACAGCACACAGTCCATATATGTTGGAAGTCAAAAACTTTTTGAAATGATATAGGATAAAAACGGTATACTCACGGAGCTGGTCTTGGGATCTGTGGCACCAACGCTGTCTCTGGCTAACGCTACTATGACGTTGCTCTTCTCCCCAGCCCAGTGGACGACCATCTGATTATGAGAATCATTCAGGTTGGCCTGTGAATGCAAAATATGATGAACAACTAATCGAAATGTAGCTGACTAGCTTTAAGTGGAATTTATTTTGCTGTGGTCAGACAAGTATCCAGGTTTCCACAGTACAAATCAAGCTGTCAAGGCATAACACATTACAACTTGCTCAAAGTTGATTTTCAGTTTCTGCTTCTCTCACTGGGTCATTTTCCACCAGAGTCATACTGAATTTGTGGCTAAAATTAATCTATATTCGACAGCCTTGACTCTTATAAAACACTGCGGATGTGTTCTTTGCACTTAAGACTGACAGACTTTGAGAAAACAAACACAACCACAAATACACACAAACAGAACGGAAGCGAGCTGAGCTAGACCACAGTGGCAGGAAAACTAAAACTATGGGCTGCAGTGTCCCAATCTGATCTGTTGAACAAAGAAATGTGTGTCATCTTTTCATGTCCATCCCCCACTTCTCTTTCCACTAAGAACAGCCTGTCTCATCTTTAATTCAAACTTCTGCATGAGGACTATGGCATCCTCAAATGGGTTCTACTCTGAAATCTCCTGTCAGACATTAAAGAGAAGTTGCAAAAGGTTGTTATTGTAAAAGAACAAAAAGCTGTGGATCATTGGCAAACAACAGGTTTACTTACTTACAGCAATATAACAACCTTCAAGGCCCAGAAAGGTAATAAAGACATTATTAAAATGGTTCACGTGACTAAAGTGGTTTAACCTTAATGTTATGATGCAACGAGAATACTTTTTGCGCGTTCTGTCATTAATTACTCATCCTCATGTCGTTCCACACCCGTAAGACCTTTGTTCATCTTCAGAACACAAATTAAGATATTTTTGATAAAATCCGATGGCTCAGTGAGGCCTCCATTGACAGCAAGATAATTAACACTTTCAAATTCCCAGAAAGGTACTAAAGACGTATTTAAAACAGTTCATGTGACTACAGTGGTTCAGCCTTAATGTTATGAAGTAACAAGAATACTTTTTGTTCACCAAAAAAACTAAATAATGACTTTATTTAACAATATCTAGTGATGGGCGATTTCAAAACATTGCTTCATGAAGCTTCGAAGCTTTACAAATCTTTTGTTTCAAATCAGTGGTTCAGAGCGTGTATCAAACTGCCAAAGTCACCTGATTTCAGTAAGCTTCGAGGCTTTGTTACGAAGTGTTTTGAAACGTTTCAAAATTTCAATGGTTCACGTGACTTTGGCAGTTTGACACACGCTCTGAACCACTGATTTGAGACAAAAGATTCGTAAAGCTTCGAAGTGAATTTTAAATATGTCTTCAGTACCTTTCTGGGCATCTGAAAGCATTAATTATCTTGCTGCCAATGGAGACCTCACTGAGGATTTTATCAAAAATATCTTAATTTGTCTTCCGAAGATAAACGAAGGTCTAATGGGTGTGGAACGACATGAGGGTGAGTAATTTATGACAGAAATTTTCATTTTTGGGTGAACTAACCCTTTAAGGTTGAACGACTGTAGTCACGTGGACTATTTAAACATGTCTTTACTACTTTTCTGGACCTTGAATGTGATAATTACGTTGCTTTCTCTTGGGGATCAGAAGCCTCTCGGATTTCATCAAAAATATCTTCATTTGTGTTTTAAAAAAAATTACGAAGGTCTTACCCTTTAACATTAGCTTGTTAAAACTACTCATTACAAATTCATTACAGGTCACATTACAGACTTGAAAGAAAGAAAAAAAAAGAAACCAAAAGAAAAATACTTCCATATGTTATAGCATTTAAAAAAAAAAAAATATATATATATATATATATATATATATATATATATACACAGCATAGGCTTAACAAATGAGGCATACTGATATTCAAATTGGGAATATTTGTTTTTTATAACGTACAAACAGTGACTCCTCAAACTACCTCACCTTGAATGTACAGTCATATTTTTATTCACCATGACAAGGCAGTAAATCTCCCTGTCTTGTAGGCCTGCTTGGCAAGCACCGTGTTAGTACAACAGAGAGACTTTAGGAGACTGACAGAGCTGTTAAGAAAACTTACAGCTGTGGTTTTACATATAGTCTCAAAGCACTAGGTTTATTTGACCTCTATTCATGATATAGGACAGCTGTATAATCCATATTTTCCTAAAAGGCATTCAATTTAATCATATTAACTCACTTAATAAAGTATGTTACATTCTAAATGTGATGCATAACAACACCAATGTGCCAATGTTTTAATGACCTGTCCAACATATTTGTTTTAAACTACTCAAAGTAGAAGTAAATTTAATCACATCCCATCTGCCACCAGTCAAACAACCAGTTAGTCCTGTCCCAAACTCACACCATTGCTGTAAATGTTCATATTTTGAGGCTGCTTAAACAAACAGAACAATAGTTTGATGCTTCAGAGCGTGTGAGTTTTTGAAGAACTGGAAAGGCCACTTGTACAATGTAAATACATGACTTTGCACATTGAAAAATAAAAACAACAACAGTTTTTTAATTAAAATTTAAAATGAATTACATATAAAAATAAAATAATACACTGATAACTAATTTTAATGCAACCATTAAAGTGCTTTTTTTAATCCAACTGTTTTCTTTTTTTTAATTATCCGTGTGCAAAATGTTTTTTTATTCATCAATGCCATTAGACAGTTTATTGAACACCCATGGGAACAATCAATGAACTTTTGTCCAAATTAGTGAGGAGAAAATGTCAATTTGTACTTCAAATGGTTTATGGTTGACTGTTGGTTTTATAACAGCTGATTAATCTCTAAAAACAGTTTAGTTTTCATCTCCCCTCCCCTCCATCTCATCAGTACGTGTAGAAGAGCTTTTCCCACAACCTTGCCAACAAACACTGTAAAAGAGCAAATGGTTGCAACCTGATCCATTTCAGCCTGGCAAACTCTTGTGTCTGCTTATTCAGAGAGTTAAAAGCCTGTCTGCAACTTCTGGTTATCCTGCAAATGGACTTTCTGCTAATCTAACAGGGCCCTCTTTTAAACTGACACCATAATATCCCGAAAGCATCAACAGTAAGACAAGTGCAATTAACTTCATGTTCCTTCTTGCTGTGCAGCAATGAGGAATGAGAGACAGAAAAAAGAAAATTATTTCATGTTTTTCAGTTTCTTATGTATTATTCAGAAGGGAAACAGAAGGAAAGGAGGCAGAACGAGAGAGTGGAAGCACTAAAGCACCTTCGCCCATCGCTGCAAGCAACGCACAGCTTGAAACCATGACATCATCTCTGCAGCACTAACGTTTGGGCCAACAGTTCAACAATTTGCCTACCGGTTTCCTTCTGGCAACCAACCATACGAGTTTCACTATGAAAAAATATGGGTGAACCACACATTTAATAACACTGTGGCCGTAACCAAAGGAAAACCGAGGAGTCATTATCCTGTTAAAGGCTTAAAGTACAGTTAAAGGCCTGTTTCATTATTTCAGTATGGTTAAGTTATGGGACCATTACAGGGATGTGTTATGCTACGATGTAAGGAATGAACATATTCGAAATATCCATTTGCACATAATAAATATACTGAAAAGAAAACTTTTCATTCTCCTTTGATATTCACATAAAACATTAATAAATTGTCTTATACCAATAATTGCTGACAAGATTAGTATTGGGTTCATCTATAATTTTCTTGTGTTTTAGGGTGTGTTCACACTTGGCAGGTATGGTTTGATTAAAACAAACTTTGGTGTGATTGCTCTGTTAGTGCGGTTCATCTGAATAAGTATTAACGCAACCTTGGTGCGCATCAAAAAAGCGGACCAAAACCACTTTAAAGGTGGGTCTCGGTCCACTTCCAAACAACCTCGGTTTGACTGAAATATGTACGCAACACGGACCAAAGACATTTTAACAAACCTAAAACAGGACATGATGTCACAAGTTGCGACCCGAAAAAGGACAGAATGCTGAAGCATACCTGGTTTTCCTTGTCACAGTTACGATGAAACAAATTACAGTTCGAGCTTCGTTTGTGTGCACAACAAAGGAATTCCTGCCACTATTTTGACTCCTTTACACATTTTATAAACTCTTCACGGGTTCTCAGCTGGTCAAAATACCATCATACGCATTGTTTTGGATGTTCTGTAAGTTCCATCGCAAAACGTATTTCATAAAAAAAAGTTTTGTTTTGTTTTGTATCTTTAGGTTCATTCTTAAAAATGATAGTGTGAACGCTAAGTGAACCAGGATTAAATGTATCATTTTCTTTTATTGGTCCGGACCAAACTAACCAAGAGAATTGAACTACAAGTATGAACAGAAAGGAACTACTATAAAGGTTATATGACTCATCTGTGCCAGTTTGGTTTCACCTTGAGTTTAATGGAAGACAAGACAACTTCAGGAAAACCGAAAGTAAAACAGAAGGCTGTTCAGACATGTTCCAGTAATACTCCACGGAATAATTATAAACATCTACACCGCCCTCCATCTTACTTCCCTAGGGTTTTATACTTTCTTATCACAGAAAACAAAACTAAAACACTCTGCCAGTAACGCTGCTTATATGTCAAATATGTCTAAACAGGAATACAAATGTGATCCAAGGGTCATTTCCATAATGAAAAATTCAAAGGAAAGTAAAGGCAAATACAAAAAAATATAATATTGTTTTACCATAACTGTCATTCAGTCTAAAATGATTACCAAATAAGATTAAATACTGACTTCACATGACTCATGAAGTAAGTCCAGGCTTATCCTGCAAAAGGTGAGGGAATGTCAAGTCTCATTTAGATTCTGGGTATTACTCTATGGTAATGATTCTGCATTACATACTTTACATACTAGAACAAAATTGCATTTGTTTGCCAGCAGTCTACTTAACGTGGCTTAATATACGGGGGAATGGAATGGATCAAGATCCAAGGTCCATGAAATGAATTAAATTGACTGGAAATCTTGTTTTGAATGTATAACAGTCTTCTAAGAATTATTATTGCTTAATCAGGGCTGCTCGGTCAAAATTGCGAAATATTTCCCATTAAATTATGAAAGAAGAAAGAGTCTCCAAAAGCAATAAACAAATGCGTCAAATTTAAAATATATATATAGATGGGATTGTTTGGATTAAATGCTTTTTTTCCCCCGATAAAAACGCCCAGTAGTACAAAGTCAGCAAAGGCATTTGCCTTCAAGTGCTGCTCTTGGGGTCTGGCGCTGAGCTGCATATTTATGTTAATGACTATTCTCTAAACTCGGTGAGTAATTGTGTGTCACAACAGGTCTGCAAAGACAACAACAAAAAGACCCTTTAAAACAGTGTATATCCTTGTCTTGGCAGAGCTGGGGACTTTTTCTAGGTTACTTGAATAGACAAAAAGAGTGGATTGATGTCTGTTACTTCTTACCTAACACTGATCCCCCCTGTGCGCCAAAAACAACACATAAACCAAAAGGTCTGAAAGAGGGAAGGAAGGAAGGGGAGGGGGGCTACAGATGGGAGATCTTAATTGGAACATCTGAGGGGGTAATTCACCTCATATCAACTGCTATGGACTCCATCCAGGACACTAATAACACTTCATAGAGGATTTCCTGTACACGCTACAGGGTGAAAAGGGAAAAATCACTAATCTTAGTGGACGCCCACTGCTCTGACTGCAAATGCATTAGAGAAGAATAATAAGACGGTATGATACCCTTCTTAGAGTTTGACTTTTTTCACATTTTGAGAAATTTTCTTTCGTATATCATTGGAATAAAAAAATACTGCAGGTCACCAATCTTCTGTTGAATTCTTTGTTTTTCAAATCAGATCCTATTGTTTTTACTTTCATAGTGATAATCTTCAACCAATCTAGAGTTACATCACACCTCCATTTTAAATTGTATCACCACAAGTGAGTCATAACACATCATAGTTCGAATAACATCACACGCTGTGGTAGATGAGTATGTCTGAGCTCATGATCTTAGGTCAAAACCACAATACCTGTATTTACGCTAGCAACCAAAATCCTGTTTCTGTAGACATAGCACAATAACTGTTTTTCAGACAAAATTCAGTCATTTAACCCATTCAAGAAATCAAAGGCACAATGGTAAAGCAAAACTAGTAACTGCTGCATGCCTGACTTAACAAACATCTTGAAGCAAAATGCGTAAGGGGTTGAAATGTGAAGCTGGGAAATTTCCCAGCAAGACTGTGTAACCAGTTATACTCTTCTGGTTTGTTAATGCTTGCGTAATAAAGCTGCATCCTGTTGGTAAACAAACAAAGAAACACAGTGCCATACATTTAATAAGAACACAGATGAGCGAAGTCTGTTTCTAATTCCCAAGACATTAAGCATAGGCACTTCATTGCAAAAACAAACAACATCATTTATATACAGGGAGACTGGGGTTTGTTGTCAAAAATATTTACCTTTTTGTTTGGGGTTTCAAAATCATTTTACCATCTAAATGTTGCCAAAAAACCTACAAATATGCTGTATTTTTAATGTTTTTTTGTTTTGTTTTTTCTAGTCAGTAATTTTGAAAATATTCAAGCAAGATTTTTAGGTTTGTGTTTTTAAAGAAATGAACTTTTAAAAATAAACCTAAATAAAAGCAAACGAGACAACTAGCCTCAGTTTCCCCTTTGTTAGCATCAACAATGAAAAAGAAATAGAAGGGAAAATGGTACTGTATGGTTTATGACAAAAATAATACTTAAAATCATTGATGTGTGATTCAAATTACTGCATAAAAACATCTTGTTCATCACTGTTTAGCAACATATAACAACATATAACATCTCTTCTTGTTAGCATATTTATTAATATTTGGCATAATGACAAGATTAATTGTAAAAAAAAAAAAAAAAAAATCGTCTTTAGCCTATATAATACACCGTAAAAAATAGATTTCAGGTAAAGCATCAGAGAAAGGTGATAATTATTCACCCTCAATAGTTCAATCGTGAAGGGGCGTGCGAGAACCCTTCATCTGACAAACAGGTCAATTACACTTCTAGGTGACTGCGTGCAAACCAAAGGTGAATGGTACACAACTATAAGGAATACTGAATTCAATTTCTATTATGCAACAGCTATGTTTTGCCATTATTACCTATACGAAATAACACCTAATGAATGTAAACCTCTCTTACCCTTCCATAAACCTTTGGCACGGGTGCTCCAGCAGCATTCCGCCGAACGCGAAGCTGGTGCGCGGCTGAAGCCTCCCTGACTTCTCTCTCCAGACGCACGATGCGACTTTCTGCATGCTCAAGGTGTGCACTCACTCGGGAGAAACCCCTGTCCTGCGGTAGCATGAATCTCTGGTCATGGTGAAGTCGAAGCGTAGAGGAGATCGCACCAGGAACGAGTAATAATAACAGATATATGGCACAGCGACTGAGCGGCAGCATCTTGCGTGTCTGCTCTGACGCCATGTTTGTGTATGTTGACTGTGATGTGTGACAGGGCGCCTCTAGCGGTCAACCACATTCACACTCATTACCATGGATACAGATGGCACATGATGTTTGTTTCGCTTTGTTTTACATAAACTGTAGATTGGCAAGACCCAAATAAGGGATTGATTCGGGAACGTTTTCACAAAAAGAACATTTTACATCAACATCATCCCTAAAATTTAAATGTGTTTAAATGGGTACATTTATTCATTATCATAATTATTATAAATAATAATAAAGGTTTCTTTACCTAAAAACTAGGAAAAATACATATTTCATTGCGTTTTTCAAGATATTTATGAGGTCAAAATGTCCCAATAAAACGCTGTGATATTTACCTAAAATGGGTTTATTAAACAAACAAAAGACATGGATTCAGACAAACATTTTGGGCATTATTTATGCTTTAAATAAATAAGATTATATAATCATAACGATCACGAGCCTCCTCATCATCACTTATTTTGCAGGGTCTTTTTATCACTTCGTGAGATCCGTTTTGAGTTCGTTTGTACAGTAGATATTTGTCCAAAACCCCATCTGCTGGTCAGAATTTGTAAAGACACTATTTATTTATTTATAGGTCTAATTTTGCGACTAATGATTGCATAGGAATAATATGTCGTAAGTGGCGTACATTTATTACGGGAAAGGTTAGAGTTGTACATGATCCAGTTAGCCTACTTAGTAGAAGCATTAGCATACAAAAAGCACTATAGAGTTGCGCGCGTTTTCTGTGAGCGCGCGATTATTGACCATTCAAAAGCAGTGGCGGTTGGTATGTGAGGTGAGCTGAACTGTGGCGGCCGAGTGACCCGACTTTATCGAAGGTCATTGATTTCCTGGTATTTATTGTAGCTTTCCAACAACTGGTATTCCATTAACTAGCACAATTTTTTTATCAGATTTATTGATTCATCGCTTGATTTAATTTAAAAAGTCGAGCAAGTCAGCTCTTGTGTACCAAACTTGTGGCGACCAAGGAAGGACTCGGTTACAAATTAAATGTACAGATGTTTGTTGTAATATAGATGATGGTTAAGAAGGCTGTGTTGTATTGAGATTATTGTATTAATTGTATATTAGAATATTATCTTGACAATGTTATACCACTTTCTTCTTCGGTCACAGGAAACTAATGACACAGCGCGGTCTCGAGAGCACCAAAGAGGCATCCATGGCGGTCAGAGTATCAGAAATGAAAAGATGTCAAGCGAAAACACGCGAGGTGAGAATTTCGAGGTCATCAGGAATTGAACTGACATCTTGACAGAATCTACGGTCACACAAAACAACCAGATGTTGACCTCTATTAAGTTTTCTTGCCGGGTAATTTGCCTGATTTACATATGCTATCTATACACTAATGCTCACAAATATACATGTAGGTTGAAAATGCACAATTTTCTGAGACATCTCCAGCAAAAAAGATGAAGGCACAGCATTTCAGACCAGCAGCTGGAGACATGTCTAATGGGTTTGAAACAGCCTTGGCAGGCAAGTCCTGGTTTTTCTCTCATGCTGTCAAATTAAAGAACTCTCTTTAATATTTTACATATGTGAGGTTGTGTAACATAATATATTGTGATAGCTATTTTATTTACCTCATGTTTTAAACACATCTGTTATTATTCACAATGATTCTTGTAGACATGTTAAACGTGTGATGCACCTTACTTACTTACTTTTCTGTATGTCTTCATTTTAGAGGCTAACCAAGAAGTCAGTGCCACCTTTTCAAAGTACTCCGAGGTCTTGAGGTAACTGGGTGGATTTGTACGCCACCCCTTTGTCTCATAAGCAGAGGATCTATAAGGTTTATACTCAAACATTAATTTCACATGGTATCTTCTAAGGGAAAGAGCTGCTGTGGACGCTTCACAGCTTGGAGAACTGGAAGATATACTTACTGAAGCCAGGAGCTTGAAATCTCTTCTCAAAGAGAAAAAGGAACACCTGAGACGATCTTTGGCTTTGATCACTGACAAACTACAAGGATAGGTTCAGTTCTGTGGTGTTATGTGATTTATAATGCATTTCATTTGCTCTACAAGCATCAATGTATAAGACATTGTTAAAATGTTGATTATACATGTTCATATTATACTTCAGAAGTTAATAATTGTACTTCATAAAATTAGAAAAAAACTTTAGGTGCTATGCTGAAATAAAGTTATGTGGTGACAATCCTAAAAACAATTTGTTGATACATACAAGAATATGTTATTTTAATAAATTCTTATTCTTTTAGCAGACACTTTTATTCAAAGTGACTGACAATTTATATAATACATGTTCAAGTGTGTAACTCAAGGGAGAAAACAATACAAGTAGAAAAGTAAAAAATAAGAGCAGGTTAATTCGGAGACTGCATGATAATCTTCCAAAACATTTGGGCTTTTTAAAAGTGTCTTTCAGTGTCTATCTTGGAAAGTCCCATGGAATCCATATGGAATGTTGATAGGTACTTCAGCACGGCCCAATTCTTCAAATGTTTTTGCATCCAGCACCAGAAGGAAGGTGCTCTTGTCCTGGAGGGACAATTACTCATTAGTCCAGAAATATATTTTCTCTCATTTTTGAAAAGCTAACCAGCAATTTTTGATACCATTGGGAAACATGGTGTGTTATACCTGATTAGGGGTGATGACCACAGACAGAATGACACCATCATCCTCTTCTACAGCACCAGGTGAAGAGACAAAGATTGGTTCTGAGGGAAACATGCCTGTATGTTTCCACACCTGTCATAAAATAAGTTGAAATATTAGTTCAAGTGACTAAACATTAAAAGTCACTGACAAGATTTATGCGCATATAAACCCGTTACTCTTAACTAACCTTTATTTGTTTGCCTTGAAGGTCCATTTTAATGAGAGAGTCTCCAACCAGGTGTCTGAAGCCACATCCGTAGAAGTAACGGTAGGGGTGAGAATTGCACATTGAATAGTTGACGTGTGGGAATTCCAAACCTCCATATTCATTGAGATCATCACCATGGAGATCTTCATGTGTGCAAAACACCTGCATAAATACGCATGGAAAATCATTTACAATGCATGATATTTTAGCAAAAACATTCACGTTTCTTTGGATAGCATACAGAGAAATTAAAAAAAGAAAGCAAGAAAATAAGTTAACCACATAAACCAACCTTGTTCTTGTCTGTCTTGATGGCTGTCGCGGTGCTATTTAAGCGCGTGTTGAGATTTTCCCCACAGGGTATGTCACTGTCCATGTTCAGTGGCAGGACAAAGCGGCGGGGGAACACTCTGCACATTGTGTTGTATACCTAGCAACAAACAAACAAGAAATAGTTATGTTGAAGAACAAGGCCGTATTTACACATAAATATAGTGTATTTTCTTGTAGAAGTGAAGTTTACCTCATCTAGAGCATTCCCAGACTTTTTAAGATTCTGAATCATGTAGTTGTTAATTGCTTGGCCATCATCAGAACAGCACATGTCCATGACCAGGAAGCCATTTTCTTCATAACAGTTTATCTGATGGAAGGTTGACAGTGGCTTTGCGTAATATTTGACAAGGCTTAGCTGAAACAAAATAAAGTACAGAGTCATTAATTCAGGCTTCGCTGGGAGCCAAAGCAGGAGCATTTTAAGTGAGTTATTTGAGTTATAAAAAAAAAATTAATTATGTAAAAGAAAATGTGAACATACTGTGAAATTATTAGCAGTATTTACCTTTCCTGTGTGCTTATTGATTACATGGAAAACTGTGTTTTGTTTGGGGTCCCAGTATACACCATCATTAATCCCCTTTCCACGCAGTTTACTTGTCACAATCTTCAAGAGATCCATTTTGATTGGCTGCTCGATGAATACCACATAGTTCTCTGACATGGCTGCAATAACAATGTAACATTTCAACCAAAATTGATATAAAAAGTTAAAAAGTCAGGTTTTTGATAGTGTTTTAAAACTAGCATACTCAGTTTTATATATATATACACACACACATATATATATATATAAACTGGGTAGATTACTTACAAATTGTAATCGGTTACTGATTACAAATTACATGACAAAAATTGTAGTTAGTAACGTAATCCATTACATTACATATTTAAGGTAATATAATCTGACTACTTTTGGATTACTTTTAGATTTCTTTTGACCTAACTTGTTCATTACATTGATTTGAGTAGAATAATCGTGTACAATATTGATAAAAATACAAAGAGAAAGAAAATATATTCCATTCTTTGTTATCAACAACATGAAGTGTGTTAAATATACATTACGTCAGGGTTTCCCAGACAGGGGTTTGTAAGGGTTCCTGAGTTTAATGAAAACCTATAACGTAATTAAATCATCATATATATATATATATTTTAATAATTTAAAAAATAAAAACAGTAAAAATAAAACACTACTAAACAAGATTAAAAAATATATATATTATTTATTTGCCTGCATGTCATGTGACCATTAACTGACACATGAAAACATGAACTTAATTTTATTATTTATTATTATTATTGACTATTATTATTTTATTATTGACCTAACTTACAAATTAAATTATCAGGGGGTACATCAAGTAAATATATTTGGTCAAATAAATTTCAGCTGACAAAAAACTTGGGGAATCCCTGCATTGCATGTAAATATTAAATTATGTGAATTTGTATATTTTAATGTGTTTGAAAGACAAAAGCTTTCCGAAGACATTAATACATGGTAAATAACTCACTGAAACTGAGTGATATTTCAAATAATAATTAATGTGTGAATCAGGAATTGATTAGCAATGCTGAGAAAACACTTGTTAAAGGTGAAATGATCTCTTTAAATCCAGTGATCAAATGCTGTGCGGGTCTCAGTTTTCAGTGATAGTCACATGACCAGTGGCTGGTCCACAAACCTGGAAGACCTTCTGAATGTATATAAGCAGTAGGTGTTTTAGAAAGGAACATTTAAAAGATTAAAAAGAAGAATCAATAAATTATGAATATTTGACTGCCATTGTGAGAATAACATGTAATCAATAAAAAAGTAACTGTAGTCTGATTACAAATATTTAAAAATGTAATATAATCTAATTACAAGTACTTAATTTTTGGAATCTGATTACGTAATCTAGATTACATGTAATCAGTTACCCAGCTCTGTGTGTATATATATATATATATATATATATATATATATATATATATACACACACACATACACTATTCAAAATTTAGTTTTGAAGTCAGTAAAATTTGATTTAGAAAGAAAACTAACATTTATTTTTTTTCAATAAGGATGCATTAAATTAAAAGTAAAGACATTTATCATTTTACAAAAGATTTCTATTTCAAATGAATGCTGTTCTTTTAAACTTTCTAGTCATTAAAGACTTCTGAACAAAATTCCTATAAACAGCACAACTGTTTTCAACATTGATAAGAAATGTTTCTTGAGCACCAAATCAGCATAGAATGATTTCTAAAGGATCATGCGACACTGAAAACTGACATAATGGCTGTGTAAAATTACATTTTAAAATATATTTTAAATTGTAATAATATTTCACACTGTTACTGTTCTTACTTTATGTTGAACATAGGTGACTTCTTTTAAAAACATTTTTTTAAATCTTAGCATAGTGTGTATATATATATATATTTATATATAAAATTATAAATGTACTTATTTATTAGCAAATATGTTTGTAAATAAAAAATTGCCAATAAGAGATTGTAGGCAATGCTCTCTTACCAAAACTGTGATAGTAGGATGGTTTGGACTTGTCCTCTGAGGGGATTGAGCACACAACTGTGGCTCCTTCCAAGGTATCCTTTGGGCTCACCTTATTTGACGGCACCTTTATTATATTATAGAAAGCACCTAAGAATAAAATTGAAAAAGAATACCAGTTTAAGCAATACTTAAGTGTAGACACTTCAATAAGTGATTTTCTTTTTTTAGATTTAAATTTCTGACAAACCTTTTGGAGTGTAAGAATTGCCCATGTTGTATGTAGTTCCATCAGGATCCACATGGGGATGAGCTGTGGCCCCATTAACTGCAATGAATTTACTCCAGTCCACCTGAACACAATGATTTCCACAATTCAGCTTCAGTTTGTTCTCCATACAAACATTTTTTTTTTTAATCATAATTAGTATTTACCTTTTCTTTTGTTTCAAGTGTCTGTGGATCAATTTTGTGCATGAAGTTGGTCTCTGTGCTGACGTAGTAGTCTCCTTTATACTGAACAAAGCTTACATTTGCATTGTCAGTTGGCTCTGTGGGAAGAGAGAGACGACAAGTTCACATACACAGAACATATTTAGACCACTTTAATCAGAACCAAAGACATCACACTCACTTGGCAGCTCAAACCGTGAGAGGAAGCGCTGGAAGAAGTTCTTGCATGGGTCTGGCATCGCAACCGTGCCAAATTCAGACACCATAATCCGGTTATGCTCTAGGTTTGCCTTGTAGCAATCACTGTTGAGGAAGCGGCTCATGTATGTCACCTTTCCATCCTCAATGTGGAATTGGTGCATAAGCGCCATGCCATCAAACCAGTGGTTGAAACTGAGGAGCAAACATAGCTCATTTACTTTCCTGATGATTGTGATCTGATCAGTTGTCAAGGAACCCAAATGATACTCACCTGCTTCTTCCGATCTCAAACTTTCCAGGTCCATTCCTGAGGAAATTGCCCTTGATCCAGGATGGGATGTTACCTGTAATTGTGGTTGTGATGGGCTCTGGGGTTTCATTTACAGAACACACCAGATTCTCAATGCACGGCAGACCATGGACATCGGTGAAGTGTTGATCCTTATTCTTTGATCTGCTCTTCTTCCAGCCTGTGGGGAAAAGTAGAATTTCAGATCTGAAGATTTATGCACTATGTATTTCGGATTAGAATGGTATCTTAACCTACCAGTGCTGTTGTTCAGATGGTCCATAGAAGACATGCTGGTCTGCTTGTGATTGCTTGCTGAACTGAAGATGTTTCAAGAGCTGCCCTTAAGAGACTCCCTTATCTCCCTCTGCTGCCTGGACTGTCTTATAAAGCAATCTTTTAGGGTCACATGGTGCTTGTGCAAAACCACATCACAGACCCCTTCAATTGAAGTTGTGTTTTGCCTAAATTAGCTTACTGTTACCTTGATATGAATGGTGTGTTTGGATTCAGCTCAGAGTTACTATTAGCTAAACCAACTGAATTAACTAATTAATTAAAAGTGCTCAGATTCAACACATTTATAAAATGAATAAAATACCTAAACTGAACACCCAGTTACTATAAAGTTAAGTACACAATGTATATATATTTTGAAAATAGATTTCAATAATAATTTCAAAAGCAGTTCATTATGCTACAGAGCTACACAAATCTGTGGCGTTGATTTTATTAGCAAATTTAATCTAGTGAACATCCCATGAAATCAATTTAGTCGGTCTGGGAAGTTCCCAAGTCAGCAGCAAATGATGCAACTATATCCCCAGTAACCTCAAACTAAAGAAAGGAAAAAAGTAATGACTCTGAAATCTGTCTCTTATGTAAAGAAAATTAATTGACCTTACCATAAAATCTAATAACTACTGTGTACCACAGACTTTCTTTAAATTTAAAAATTTTAATCTTCAATACTTCAATATTTATTTTAATATCAAACATGAATATCAAAACAAATGTATACATATTCAAATACTCTGTAGTGCTTACCTAAAATGAATCTTAAATATTTTCAATCTTTACTTTTTTTTAAACATTTGTGCAACAGTTTGTAATATTAATATGCTATCAAAGATTATTCACAGTTCAGATTTATACTTATTTTAACATGCCATGAACCAAGATCTACATATACCAGTTTTTACGGAAATAATCGTTATATGTTCTATACATTGTTACAAGTTATTCACAAGTGCAATTCAGGAATACTGCAGAAAGAAATGATGAGGACAAAACATTTTAGCTTATTTTGGCATTATGTTAGCTCTAAACTTGAGTAAAAAGGAAATTAGGTTATTTTGACTCCACCTATTAGGAGATAAGAAGCTTTAAGGCAATGTTCAGCATTAATGCAAATGACAACCATCATGTGAGGTAAAAACAAGAAATGTATTAAAAACAAAAAGACCCTAAGGTAAGTTGCAATTAAATGTTTTAGATCAGGTCAGCACTTTTAGACTGTTAGACTGAACAGACAGTGTTGTGAAAAATGAAAGTTTTCAAAAATAGTTCATGTCCCATTTTAGATTAACCAAAGATACAGTCCATTAAAATGCATTTTGCATGGTGTGAAAATACATAACTCAAATGAAAAAAGGGAGAGGCACAAATCCTGTAGGTCACATGTGGGGGGGGAGAGAATTGAAAATGTGTTTTCTTGACAATTAAGCACATTTCCTCTAGTTAATGTAATATGTGAAAAAATTATGTAAAATGTGCTTATTTGTAAAATATGTGCTTATTTGTAATGAATGCAAAAACTAGGCAAGAAATCTTAATAGTCCTAAAATAGGCCTTTTCTTTAGAATATAACCTCTTCTTTTTCTCTTTTGAGTTTGGTGAAACCCTTTCTTCAAATACACAAGTTAAATACAAATAAAAAAGTTTGCAAATTATGCAAAAAAAAAAAAAAAAAAATTTTTTCATAGATTTTACCAAGTAGTTTTAAAAACAGCTGGTCCAGCACGATTTCTTCTTTTTTCAGATATTGGTAATCAGTGCAGCGTCTGCTATAAGCTTATGGTGAGATTACCTTTGTTGCGATAAGGTCAACTCAAATCAGTGACACTGATGTTGTCCAAAAAGAACTTTGTAACATGCATCTGACCTCTTTGACATCAAACCCTCTGGCTATTGCAGAAAAACAGTATGTTCTTGAAGCTGAAATGACTAAATAGACTAGTATAACAGTATGAAAAATGTATTAACCTTAAGAACAAAAGCATCATGTATTTAATTCTCTATGGGAATTTCCAGGGAAGTTAACAAAAATAAAATATTAACCATTTTTCCTATGGGGCATTTGGTGCTATGACTGAATACATTAGCACTTTAAGATCATAAGAGTGCAGAGAGCTGGCATAAAATATATCTCCCCCTAAGGACACATCCATGGCTATTAAAGACCATGTGGCGTATCAGTGTTGACTGCCTCTCTTACATGCACGTAGCCAATAGCATGTTAAGGCTTAGAACTAATAACACTTAATAACTTGACGTTTTCACTTAAATGACCTCACAACAATCTCTATCCAGTATCTGAAACAACAATCATCCAACACTGATGACATCCAGTGACGAGTAGTGTTTTTCCATCACTGTGATCACTGTAATGATACCTTTCACAATGCTTATCAGTGATCATATCAATCAAGAACTGCTTGCACTCTTATCATTTTGCACTGGATATCTGATTTCATTAGTTTTATAAAGGCATATTCAACTTAAGGTTACATGTTTTAATGGATTACATGCTTTACCTGCAAACCAATTACATTTTCTTATATATTATTGTTTAAGTGATCTTTGATCTTGTGTTAATAAATAGCATATTAAAACAAAAGTGTTGTTTAACCAGAATACTGTAATCCTGATTCAAAATGTATAGCTTTAAGTCTAAAGACTTTATCTAGTTTTGGAGAATGTTTTAGTTAGAACATAATTTAGTTTTTCTTTAAAGTAGCAATGACTTGCCCAAGGATCACCGTGATCACCGACCACCATCTAAAGCACATTTTATAGAGACCGTTGAAATGACGCTCTATATACCTGTAAAACTGGAGAATTAATTTAGACCGAATTTTGCCTGTTGCAACATACATTGGAAAATCTCATCTAAAGAAACCAAATAATCCAAAAATCTGCCTTTATTAAGCGCAGAATTCACCCAAAGCTTCAATCTGCATAAAAATCTAATCATACAATACACAATTCTCCATAGCACTTTAAACAGACACAATACGGCCAGACTCAATCATGTCTGAGCGGTTTCAGGCATCTACAAGTATATGATTGCAGGACAAAATCCCTGTTATCATTCAAACTCACTTATCATTTAGATTAATTTTTCATTACCCACACAAGTTCAGTTTACTGTAACCATTAAAAACATCTAAGAAATTTAAAATGAAAGACATAAATAAATTGCTTTTAATGCACAGCACATCCAATTACAAATTGCCTTGCCTTTTCATAAATGATTCCTAGTTTGAGCAGAAACACAGTCATGCAAAGTGTAAAGCTGAAATACTGTTAATATGACAGTTCTCCAGATGTTGTGGTCATTAATGGAGTACTTGAATGATGGTAAATGTTCAAATACTTGCAATACATTCAGCTATGCTTAAATGTCAAGGTCTCTACAATAATAAAATGGGTATATCACATCAGTTTAACATCTGTGCACCACAATACAACAGTGTGCACATGATCCAAGTTAAAATCACTTCATGTTTAGTGTTGACACAAGGAGTTGTTAAAGATAAAGTGAGGTTAAATCTGCATATGCCATGATGACACAAACAGCATACATCAAGATATTATGTTTTGATGCATCAGATACTGGCAGACAAGACATTATAGAATAAATATGGTCAAAACATGTAAATATGTAAAAACGTGTTTGAACTTTAATATTACCGTAGGGATTTCAAAGTTCAAATTCAGCGACCAACGTTTTGTACCCACAACAATTAGCTGATTTTGCTGCATCAAAAACACTGATTTGACAGACAAGAGTGGAAGACATGCAGAGATTTCCATCTTAAGCAAAAGCTGAGCAAGTTCTGATCCAACTGACACCTGCAAATCGACACTATTGTCAAAAATCATATATTCATAGAATTTACATATGTCACAACTGTATACAATAAACTGGAACTCTGATGGCAAAAGCCATATCTCTCATCTCAGTCCAATCATTTACTCCACAAGAGAGCCACAGCTTTACAAATCCCCACATCATGGTAGTTGAAGTAGCACAGGCCGGCGAAGGTGACGGTCGACAGAATGAAGAGACCGGCATTAGCCATCTTGACTTTAAAGTCTCCATGAACGTAGTCTGTCAAAACCTGGCCAAGACCCCTGGAGAAAACACAGTCAGTAATATGCAATGCTGTCCTTTTCAAACAATGACAGTTATTTGTATTGGTGTTAATTATTAATCAACAATCTTTTTTTCTCCTTAATTTAATTAATTGACCTTTTTGATATTTGATTGACATTTCAGTTCAAATGCATTCAGTAATCCTCTGAGACATGGTACACTTGGTTCATAAGAAGCATTTTATATATATATATATATATATATATATATATATATATATATATATATATATATATATATAGCCCGGCCAAAAAAAGAAGTCGCTGTTTGGAATTTTATTTGAAAGAGGACTAATCCTTTAAACTACATCAGAGCGCGTACACACCTCACGCACCGGATGCCGTGCACAAGGCAGTTGGACATGGTGGTGTATTAGAGGTAAAAAAAAAAAAATGATATAAATACTGTTCGGTTTCTCACATAGGACATCAATGTGTCGTCACGAGCCGCAGGGTTTAATTTGGATTTGTCTGTGCATGTTTTTTTGACTCTTATAGATTGTGTTCCCATTGACATGCATTATACGACTGACAGACTGCAACGGTTGGAGTTAGAAATCATAATTTGTGTTCTACTGAAGAAAAAGTCACCTACATCTTGGATGCCCTGGGGGTATGCAGATAAACATCAAATTTCCTTTTTGGGTGAACTATTTGCATAGTCTATAGATGGATCATTATTATTTTCCTAAAATTTTTATAAATAAATTATTTTTTATAAATAAAATATTTACGAAAATGTGAGGGGTATACTCACTTCTGTAAGATACTGTAAATGTTGTGATGTTATTTCCATCAAGAGGTGCATACATTTTTGATCAAGATCTTGTATTGACAATGCAAGAGGTGAGCACTCTGTAAAGTCTACTCCAGCACATCCCAAAGGCTTTCAATGAATTTAAGGTCTGGACTCAGAGGTGCCAATTCAAGTGTGAAAATGATTCTTCATGCTCCCTCACAACCATTCTTTCACAATTTGAGCCTGATGAATCTTGACATTGTCATCCTGGAATATGGCCATGATGTGTCTTCCTACATGGTTGTTTAAGAATTGAAAAGCTACACACTCCATCTTTTAGGGTTAAAAGAACCGTTGCCAAACATATAACATGCTAATCACTGTAATAATGATCCATTCATAGATTCTTAAGTATTTACCTATTAAACTCCAGTTACATTAGGGTCACACACACACATATACATATATACATATATATATATATATATATATATATATATATATATATATATATATACATATACATATATATATATATATATATATATATGTATGTGTGTGTGTGTGTGTGTGTGTGACCCTAATGTAACGAACACCTTAGCTAAAATTAGAAGTGTGGCCCTGAGTGCTCATGTCCACAGGGCGGTTAAATCCTTGCATGAAGGGTATTACAGACACCCATGACTTGGCTTTGCAGACCAAAGTAGACACCTTCATTTTGTGTCAATTTTATGGAATAGTGCAACGCTCAGTTAAATCTGACCTGTAATAGTTAATGTGAAACTTCATATGGATTTACACCAGGCAGTACTAAATATTAACAACTGACTGTGATAACATTTACAGATAACTGACCTGGATTTTTTTTCCCAACAGTTTCCATTTTTAGAAAAAATTAAAAAATAAAAAAGGCAAAAGAAATGAACAGCAAAGGAAAAATACTGTTATATATTGTATTGCCAAGCAATAATAATAAAACAAACTCTGTTACCAGTGACCATGTAGAGTAAGTGCAGCTGCTAAAGAGTAGTCAACAGCAGGGCCCGGGAAATAATACGCCATGGGTGCCATGCCCAGAAGAACTATGCTCAGGATCCGCTCTCCTGTCCAGTGCAAGGAAGCAGCTTTGGACCCAGAGCCCGCTATATATAAAAAAAATAAAAATAAAAATACAGTAACATGTCAACAACCACTGCTTCACGGGAGAGAATCTTCGTCAACACATATTCACTCTCTCTGGAGTCCAAGTCTCCTGCCATCACATTTATTGTGAATAACATTGTGAATGTTTGAGATTTTTTTTGTTTAGTCTATAGCTCTGAACTACGAATGTTTTCATTCATTCTCAACCATTCTGTCTTTACCAGTGATAATCTTATTTGCCACTTCCTCAGAAAAAACCTGACAGAAGATCAGCAATATCCTCATTCAGCCTTTATCTTCTGTCGCCTATTATGCTGTAGACACCTATTGATAATAACTTACTTGACTAATGAAACAATCATGACTAATATATATATATATATATATATATATACTTAATGTTAAATAATGTTAAAACACTTATATTCCGACGCAATAAAAAGGCTCTTGTCCAGTCTGACAGTACCATAAACAATATATTAGGCTAATAAACTGGAAGGAAATCATCTGTCTTGATTTACAATGCTACAAGAGCAAACATATAACGTTACGATATAAATCACTAACTGTAGTTGGAAGGAGTAGCATGTATCTTTGCTGATATCAAGTATGGACAATCATGATCCTTCTTCTGTAGGGCCAAAGGTCTGACGAGGGAGGAAGTGCGAAATAACAGAGCTGTGGAAAGATACGAGAATAAAAGAAAATAAATAAATAAATACAAGAAACCATGCGTAATTAAAAGGGAAAATGTATTCAGAATTAAAAAAATTGAGCAATATATGTACTAATTTGATGTTCATCTGTAACGAAGTCATTGATGTTCTACAATGCTTCTATATGACAATTCATTAAAAAAATATATACCACATAAATGGATAAATTATGAGAATATGACTTTTATTCACAGCCATGACAGCATGTGTAACTAACTAATAAATATAAATAAATAACGTACAGGGACATGATAAATATTCTACAATGAGTGTGCGGTCATGTCTCCTTTATATGTTCTACACAGACATTTTTATACGCTAATAAAATCCATGTCATCTACTAATCACAGTCTTACCGTATTCGTTATTACGGACTACTTAACCTAAATATGAAGTTAACCGATCAATTTAGAAAAAGAGAAGAGAGACCAAGCAGGGTTAAGTTAGCATGCTAGCTATAAAGTACGACTACGCATGCTACGATAAATATGAAACGTCAATGAAGAATGACTTCTTTTATATTAGACACTGAAGCTAAACTATTGTGGTACAGGCTGAAGTGACGAGAACAAAAACCTGAAAAACACACACTTACGGCTGACACCTCTGTGGCAAACAGAACTCAACCTGACAAGAGCCGCCATGATTCTCTCAACCAATCCAAGGTCACTGGAATCACCCGGATATAATAACGCTGCTAGTGACCGGTGTGATGAAATTAACCTTTTCATGCCTGAGCTAAATAGACTGAATGCATGTAAAATATAAAAATGCAATTTAATTAAAAATACTTAGATAATATCATTATATAAATATATATATATATATATATATATATATATATATATATATATATATAAATCACAAACACGTTATGTTTTCATGTTTTATGGGAACATTCCATATACATTACAATTTTTATACTGTATATTCTATCCCCTAACCCTATATCCATCCCTAAACCCACATATCACAGAAAACGTTCTGCATTTTTAGATTAAAAAAAAAAAAAAAAACAAGGGAAAAAAATGTAGTATGATTTATAAGCTATTTCCTCATGGGGACCAAAAAAACAAACAAAAAAAATCCTCACAAGGTCAAAGATTTCAGATATTTCCATACTTAAAATAATACTATAAAATAGAAATTTTAAAAAAGTATTTTAAAAATATTTTTTATACAAAAATAATAATTTTTAGATGTGACATGAATTAGAATTATGTCAGAACAAAATCATGTAAACAAATTACACTGTTTACTGTTTAATCAAAGAGACAAAATCCTTTTTAACAAATTCAGTATTTTATTAATCTATATAACACATTTTAACATTTATTAATATATTCACTCAACTTAACAAATAGTAAATACTATTCCAACAGTTTAATATATATATATATATATATATATATATATATATATACTCTTAATAATCAAATAATTGTACAAATAGAGTACCAGAATATTAAATAAAGAGATAACATTTCAGTAATCATAAATAAAAAATTTGAATAATCATTTAAAAATATTCTGAAGTCTTGCTTTTGTGTAGTTTAGGTGCATTGCTACATGTTGACAGTTACATCATATGTCGACAGCAATATAATTCAGAATATTGATTAATGTTACATTGTATTGTCATGATTCTCGCATAAGTGCTTAAATGATCACTATATATTTACATGTCATTAAAAAATCTAATGCTGACAAACTGCCATAACTGACATTTTACAAATTGTTTCATGGCAGTAGAAGTAACAAAGTCAGGCAGGTGTGACAGATGAGAAATATCTATCATTTCAAGTCATATTTTGAACTCTCTAAGAGTGTCAAAACCTGGTAAAGCAGAGAACAAGAGGGTTACAACTGATACCATCATGTTTTGTTTCCTACTTTACATTGTTATTTATTTTATCTGCAGCTCGCAGAGCAGATTTCATGGCAGTCTCGATCCAGCCATGAGGTCTGGCCGTGTGCTCTCCTGCAAAGTGAATCCTCCCCTCATTCTGGACTATAGACACATTATAGTCTCTCATCTGAAATGGAGTGAAGATAGCAAAGGCACCATGGCTGTAAGGATCTATTCCCCACTTTTTCACAACACCCCCGGTGTAGAACTGGCGGATGCCTTCTCCATGGATCTTCACCAGGTCATTTAAGACCAGAGCCTTCAAATCCTCATCATTTAAAGTCTGCAGGAGTGAAGCATCATCAGATGAGGTGTAAGAAGCTAACACAGCCCCGCCTGATATCCCGGGGAAGTCATGACTGGGGTAGTGGATGAACCGTGATGGCAGATCTGTGATGCTTTTCCCACCCTTGATGCTGTCATCATTCTCCCAGAACTTTTTGCTGAAACTTAGCACTACTTTTGTGGAGCTGGAATAGTGCACCGACCGCAGCGCTTCCATTTTTTCAGCAGACAGTGGAGGGTTGAAGTCAATGAGGAGCGTTGCTTTGGCTGTGGCCGTCACCAAGACATAATCAGCAGTAATGCTGGTCAGGGCACCGTGGTTACGCAAGTCTTCGTATGAAACGGTCACGTTGTCCTTCGTTTGGCTGATGGCCTGGACTTTTGAGCGCATAAGGACTGTGGCATTTAGTACAGAGTAGAATGCGTCTGAGAATGTTTCAAAGCCACCTTTAAATTCATAATACCTGAAAAAGAGCATTCATGTAGAACATTTAAATATGTTTCACATCTTTTAATATTTTAACTGATATACAGTTCAAAACTTTGGGGTCGGTAATATTTGTTTCGGAAAGAAATTAATGTTTATTTAGCAAGGATGTATTAAATTGATCAAAAGTGACAGTAAATACATTTATAATGTTACAAACGATTTCTATTTCTGATCAATGCTGGGTTGTTGTTTTTTTTTTTTTGGTGTTTTTTTGTTTGTTTGTTTGTTTGTTTTTTGGTGTTTTTTATTTATCAAAGAATCCTGCAAAAAATGTCATGGTTTCCACAAAAATATTAAGCAGCACAACTGCTTAATTACATTTTAAAATATATTCAAATAGAAAACAGTTATTTTAAATTGTTGTAATATTTCACACTATTAGCTACTATTTTATAGGTAACACTTTATTTTGAGGGCCCCCTTTAGACATTCTGTTGACTACAAGTAACGCACCTACTCTCAACTGAGGGTACCTTTACACGACAACGATGTACTAAAAACGGAAAAGTTTTTTCTTTGTACAGATGACAACGTTATCAAAACTATCCCTGTTCACACGGATCCACGCAAATGACTAAAAACGGTGCATTATGCACGCCAGACAAGCAGTTGGCGATGTCACTTTGTAAAGAAAGACTAGACTGCGCACATAAGCATTCTTTTGCAGAGCACTCACCTCGCGCATGCCAATCCACTTTTTTTTCTTTCTTTTTTTTTTACAGTTTACTGCACTTTGATATTCTTCTCGTTATTTCCCTATAGCGGCTAATAAATCGGAAGTCTCACACATTCACAGAAAACACCTTATTTCCACCTTGAAAAATAAGCTGGATAGACTAAACACGTAATAGCGCATGTGCATGCCATCACCGTTTTCACAGATTTGCATTTTTGCAGTTTACATGGAGATGATAATGGTATCATTTAAAAAAATAATAATAATAATACCACCCATTTTCAAAAGTTTGCGTTTTTAGGCCACCAAAATGTCCCTAAACTCTAGTTATGGGCTGTTTACACGACACATTTTTCAACAAAAAAACGGAAAACTTTGTATGCATTTTGGCCGTTCATTTACACGACAACGACGTGGCCTGAAAACGGGTTTCAAGTGCAAGTCTCCATGTAAACGACAAAAAAAAACAAAAAAACACGAATCTGTGAAAACGAAGGCGTCATGCACATGCCAGCAGAATATAGAGTTTTTAGTCATTTTCATGGATTCATATTAATCGTTTTGACAATGCTGTCATCTGTACGCAGAAAACTCAAAGGAAAAACTTCTCCATTTTATATCGTTGTCGTGTAAACGTACTCTTAGTAAACTGTCTGCCCAATATCTGCTAACACTTTATTGTGGTACTCCCCCAACAGACAATCTACTGACTGGGGTGTGCCATATCATACCGTCCACGATAATACCAGCATAAATTGTTACATGATAAAAAAGGGTCATATCGCGATATCAATGATATAGCGACGCAATGACGAACGGCGCATTTACGTTTCCTAGCGCGCACAACAACAACCCTTCTCTGAGAGTAAAGCCTTGTTTACACTGCACATGTCTGCAGCGCGTTACCGTGCGTTCACACCGCCGCCGGCGAATCTTGGACGGTGAGAGCGTCGAGAAGAGTTTAAGTCAGGTCAACTTTACGGTAATGAGCTATGACGCGGTTCAGCGGCAACCAATCGGAATGTAGAGGTCCTCGCTTGAGAGGATTCTGATTGGTTGCCACAAACACAGTACAGTGTTGTTGGCAAGGCAGCCAAGGCGAATTTTGATGCTCTAGTCAATGCTTGTGTTTACACCAGCGTTTCAGGAGCGTCCCAGAAGCGGCTCGCTTCGCTAAAGATAGGTGCCTCGCCTATTTTTGACGGACGCCGCGTCGAAACCGTGCAGTAAATAAAAAATAAAAGTCCACAATCCTGTCAATTTCAAAATAAACATCCCGTGCAGACTCAGGTGGGATAGCAAAAACACAACAATAAACAGAATTAAACTGGACAAAACAAACATTTAACTTACCCATGTTAGAACACAAAAAATCGAGAAAAACAACGTAGGACAGGCAAATCACGTGGTCTCACAAATCCTGTCGCTTCACTCCTAAAATGCTCCTGGTGTGAGTTGGCACCGCCTAGAGGAAGGAACAAAACCTCGCCAGAGACTTGACGCGCTGCAGACGTGTGCAGTGTAGAGAGTATACTGCAAGCGGACGGTGTGCGGCCGGCCGCGAGCCCTCCGCATGACGAAAATTACGCCATGCGGGCGGTGCACGAACGCAGACGGCCGAAGTATACCCATCTTTCCGATTCTGAGCCGATCCGATCCGTTTTGTTATCAGCGGCACAGGCACTAACGTCAGCCGTGCGTTCTCGCTCTTTTCTCTCCGACGGCGAAGTGACACACAGCCGCCTCCTCTCACTCGTCTCATTTGCTCCGGTTAAATAGTGCTTGTATTGCGCATAATTTTAGTCATTCCCGCAGGTTTCACTCTCACACCAAAAGCGCGTGCACCACCACTGATCTGTATTTGTGGAGCGCACAAGCCACGCTCAGTCTCAGACAGCTTGTGAATCACAAGTACCAAAATGAGTGGCTTACTGCGCTAAAACGGTCAAATACATACAAAATCATGTCAAAAATGCCGTCTTGGCGAGTATCCAGTTAAACAGAGTCAGTTTTGGAACGTTAGAGAACGCATGCTGTGTAACAATATATTGAGTCCGTTCATAAACTCTTAAAGGGACAGCAAAGAACAAAAGACAAAGAAAATCACTTTCTGCTTTTGACTGAATACGTTTTATAACTTTAATGGTAAGCATTAATCTGTATTTAATTTTTACAATGAAGACTACAGAAATGTAAATGTAAAATAACACATTGATTACTTTCATTTCTGTAGTATTTCTTACCTGAATAAAAACCTACTTAACCTGAAAAACTTAGTTTCATAGCTCTCTTTGTTCTATTGCATTTATTTGTGCTGTTGTTTGCAATCTTTTTATTTGTTCTTATTTTATTACTGACTTTTTACTTGTCTTTTATGAAAATAAAACTTTGCATTGAAGAAAAGTGGATTTTTGCTTGTATATGCTGTCAATTATAGTTCTTAGAAAGAAAATCGGAATTGGCAAAAATTGGTATCAGCCACGAAAATTGCAATTGTTGCATCTCTATTAAAAAGCTCGACTCAAGGTATACTATTGCACTATAATGCTGCTGCTGCCATCTTATGACAATAGATTTACACTTCGAATGAGGTATTCTGTCATCAATGACAGTAGCTCATTGGAAAAGGATGGAAAATGCCCTTCATTTTGTCTGCCTGACAGCTGCAATCACCAATAAAACATTGTTCCATATATATATTTCTATATCGTCGTAAATATCATTATCGCAAATATTCTTGAAATATCGTGATATAATTTTGAGGCTATATCACCCACCCCTACTACTGACTATTATAAACTTTGCAAGTACATGTCAACTTATACTACTAACCTTAACCCTACCTGTGACAGTCTACTAATACTCTAATGAGAGTTGGTAGACATGTAGGTGCAAAGTTATAGTCAAGAAAATGTCTAAAGGGGATCATTAAAATAAAGTGTAACATATTTTTGATCAAATAAATGCAGCCTTGGTAAGCAATAGTTTGGGGTAACTGTAATATCTTACGTTCCATTGTCGTTTATATCAGACTGGATGTAGAGCATTTCAGTGAGGGCTGTGTAGAAAAAACTGTTCTCATTCAGGATATCACCAATCATCCGCAAAGCTCCTCTGCTCAAATTTCCCACGTTCACTAAATACTCCTGTTGCCGATCAGATTTAGAGACATTATTACTCATATCTGGACTTACAGATTACAAATGACATAAATGTTAATTATTGATATGTTACCTTAAGTGAGTATGAATCATATTTGTACAACGTTTTCTCACAGCCCATTTTTTTCAGATCATCTATTAACTAATAAAGAAGAAAAAAGAAAGTTAATGAAAACAGAAACAAGAAAAAAATAAACAAGAAAAGCAAAATAGGGAAAAAGCGTTAAGTGTTTGTAACAACATAACGTACTCTGGACAGATAAATGTGCTTTTGAATAAACAGAATGTTTTTTCACTCACCTTGCCCAATGCTATGTTGAACAGTTGACTAGCACTTTTCCCCCTTTCCCAGTCATATACTGGGTAGTTCAGAACATCTGGGTTCTGTTTTACAGTGTAGGTTTTATAACGAAATCCGTTTATTAAATAGAAAGTGTTTTCATCATCCTGTTTAAACGGTCCAAACTCCAGGCCCAGACTTTTTTTTGCGAAATTCAAGAGAATCCTTAAAAGTAAAATATCAATAAAGCAGGTTAATCAAGTTGTGGCCTGCAGTTCCACCTTCTGACCACCATTATCACTTGAGCATTATCATCAGTTTTTGATTACCTCAGTTTCAATCTCTGCACTTTTATCTTTAAATCTTAAATATAGTATTTATCTTTAAATACTTTTATCTTTCATCTGTGGCTGTGATATAGTTTTGTATATTATAGTATATATAATATAGTATATTGTACTGTCTACCCTAATGCCACATGAAAAATGATGATGTGACTCTCAGAGATTAAAAATAATTTAACTTACAGGTGGAAACTTGGAATCCTCATGGCACCGAGTTCTGCATACCAGCCCTCTTTTTTGTCCCTATATGTTTGAATTCTTCCACCTATACGGCCACTTGCCTCAATAATTGTCACCTATAAAAGCAGAGAAAAAGGATTATGCATAAGCAATAGACAAACAGAAAATACCGGAATAGAATTAAAAGTCTATATAATATTTGACATATTATTATAATGACTTACATTAAATTTAATTTAGAGGTGATTCTACAACGCAAATGTTCTTGAATAACGTGAAACCATTTAGTGCTTCAGAGAAATCATGTGCATTGCAACATTTTCTCTGCTTCTCCAACAACCTATGTAATCTTGACTTCCTCAGCATTGTATGAGCTTGGAAATGCCAGGCCATGAGATTGGAATCATCATCGTTGAACTAACAGAAAGTTACTATGTTTGCTCACATAATCAATCACATGTGGAAGTAGTTAGGACGATGATCGAGGCCAGAATTAGGGATGTCACGTACAGAAAGGTTTAAGGCCTGCAGTATTTAAAGATGTTTTATTCCTGTCATATAGTAAGAAATGGGAAAATACATTGCATTGATCTTCTTTAACATATCCAATTATTTATTTATTATCTCTAGTTATCAACTGACAGAAAGACAACATTTGCTCCACACTGACTGTTTCCTTTTTGTTGCCCATAGTGTTACTAGACCTTATGTCCTGCATCCTCCAGAAACTTAGCCGCAGTAAGTCCAGCAGCACCTGCTCCAACAATTATCACATGTCGAGGGGTCTTTGTCGGAGGAAGACCTTGTTCCGTTATCTTCAGAAGGTAATCGTAATCAGGGTCTTGTAAACATTTGAAAAGAGCATCATCCGTAGTTCCAACAGCATTGTAGGCGGAAACCAAGATCAGTGCCACCACTGCAGATACTGCAGAAAACAGAAGTTTGAGGGAATTTTCTTTTTTGCTGCTAGGTTTCAAATTATAATATAATTTGTCCAAAATTATTTTTGGATAGTCAGAAAACTGAACAGCAGCAGATGCTTCAAAAGTGCTGTCTGCTAATTCTAACTTATAAAAATATCCAGTAGTTCTGTTTTCAATTTCCAGCAAAACATTCCTATTTTTCCATTTACTCAGTACAGGAAGATTTTCTCGGTTTCGGTTTAAAATGAGAAAGACATTGGCTATGACACCCCTTACAACAATTAACCAGGTTTTACTACAAATAAAACCAAAAAAACATGGTTAATATTAAACCATGGTAAACAAACTAGCCTAAGCATGGTTTTGCTACACTAACCATAGTTTAACTATGGTATTTGTAGTAAAACTGTGGTTATTCAAATGATAATAAATACGTCAAAAAACAAACAAAAAAAAAGATTACTAGCCTACACGTTTACTACTATAAAAAAACAAACAAAACAAAAAAACGGTTAATTTTTTGTAACGGACCTGTTTCACCTAATTTCATTAACTTGCCTGAACATTTATACTTCTTCAATTGATTCAGAAAAGCATTTTAACAAATCAACAGGACAAGTCCCTCCAGTACTCACAGCATTTACACAGGGTAAAGTTTTTAATCATTTTGAACTGAGCGCGCCAGAATCCGGAGAGCCTCGCGCACGTTCCCTTGCGTAAAGTGGAAACTGAAACCTATGGAAGAACAGAAACAGTTGGATAAAAAAATTATGGGGGGAAAAAAATCTGTGGAGCATAATAAACTGTTTCGTTAAAACTGATATATCACTATAACAGTATAAATGACATACTAATTCAAGCTAAAAACAAAATGATACTCACACAGTGCACTTGAATTATTGACTAGCCTACTCACCTTCATAATGAAAAAAAAATGGCTCAGAGTGGTTCAATGCTTTACTTAACCGCGATTTAGAGTGTGATTGCTAAAGTTTAATTGACTGAAAAGACGGAGAAGACGGGTAAAGTGTAGGCTATTCCAGCTATACTCTAAATGTCTCTCTCAGGATAATGAATCATGTGTGGGCTCTTCTATTCTGCAAGAAATATTTTCCCACACAGACTCAAGATTCAACCACACTGAACAAATTAGATTAGTGAGCTTTAGTATTCATTAACATACCTAATTTTCGCCAGAATCAATCATTTCTAACCACTCATTTATGAGTTTATCCTTCTGGCTGTCAGTGCAAGCATTCACTTTCGTTCTATAAAAATTCTATCAAATTTAGCTACTTGTATCTGCATCTTTACGAATGTTCAAAATCGTATCTACTGTATAGGCAAATAGATAATTCATCACTTACCAAAGATCCAGTCATTTACTCTGACCGGTCTGCACAGAATGGTCTTTGTTTTATAGGCTACACCAGAAAATGATAGAATGCATATGGTGGTGATGCATTAAGCCACAAACTTTCCGAGGTTGTCGCTCATGATTGATGTAGGCTAAGAAAAAAAAATATTTAGGCTTTTTTCTTTTTTTGCTCCTAGTCACAGCTACCTCATTCTACTGTTTCTTGCGTAGAAGATCAAAAAGGCTAGTCATGTTCTACGTGATGTCTATCCAAATTTTCCTCTTCCCTCATATCATAAAATCATATCATCAAATCATATAATCAAAGCTGGCGCTATGTGAACATTTCAAGACTAGTCTGCGTCTTGAGTGAGATGCTTTTGATAGGCACGTCTTGAAAAATGTTTAGGTCACCTAAAAACCTGTTTCTTTTTCCTTAACTCTGCAGAATAGCCTACTAAATTATAGCCTTCGTCATCAGAGTGGCAATCATAGGTAGGGCTCTCAAGTTTCACGCATTCACCGTGAGACCCACGCATTTCAACCAGTTCACACGCCACACCTTGCATTTATCACGCTGAAAAGTATCGTTAAAGGATAACTTGTTCAGCTATATACAATTAATGAACGAGGCTATTATTCATCGCGAGCTCGGAACTTTTAAGCAGGGGTGCGCATGCGTGGTAAAAAATAAATGATGCGTACCAGAAAACGTGGAGGGAAGCGCTTTTGAGTACCAACTGTTTTTAGGAACAGGGACACGTTTACTTACAGGAGTAGGATTTTTCTCCATCTCTGGTAAGATAGCAATCATGATGATAAGTGTATACATTAATTATTAGGGGTGCAACGGATCGCAGTTGATCCGTGATCCGTATGGACCAGGGGCCTCATTTATAAAACTTGGCTTACGCACAAAACAGGCCCTGAAAGTGCGTACGCCACTTCCGACGCATAAGTTGTGATTTATAAAAACAAACTTGACGGGAAAATTTGCGCACTTCCTCGCAAACTCTGACCCATGCGTACGAACATTTTGGAGACAGAGCAGTTTGGCGACACCAATGGTGAGCTGAGGAACTGACGGCTGAGTCATAATCATAAATACAGTGCATGTTCACAATAACAGTTTAAATAAATAAAAGAATGATTTGAACTCGCGTGGAAACTCACGTTTTCATTTGATATACACATTTACATTAATTACATTACACTTTCACTATTGGAGATAAGCACTGAAATTACATTACGGAGAAGTTAAACAAAAATGATATGAATTTAGATAGTAGGCTAGATGTGCTAGGCCTACTTTCGATCACTTTTCCTGTGACACGCTGTTTTAATGACAGTGAGAAGTGATAGGCGCACAATAATTCCTCTTTAAACTGCAGATGTTATGACAAAATATTTTAGTGAGAACAATGATCAGTGATGCACACTTAACTTCGATATTATGGAAGGCACTGCTGGATTCGGTGCTCGAACGGTCCGTTGTCCAGTTTGAATAGGTCCAATGATAATAGCTTACTGTACAACCACAGCTGCACGGAGGTGTTGATGTCGTGTGAAGGATCCTCAAACAATTACCACTGTATTTGAAGGATATAATTTGAGGAAAATGGTAAGATTTGCTTGTTTCCTTTTTAAAATACTTTGTCAGTGACGCGCCGAGTCAGACAATTGTATTTACACTGCAATAAATAAGTAGGCCTATAAACATCCTAAATTATATGTTCACCTTTGATTTGAAATTTGAATTGTTTAAAACAATTAAAATACTATTTGGCCAGTGGAAATGAATGAATCAACTCTATTCTAAAACCTTTATCTTAAGTATTTTATACAATTTTATGGATATTTTGATATATTTATTCTAAAACAAAGAGGATATTGGATGATTTTTATCAGTGTAGTGTATTGCACAAAAGGCATTTATAGTCCATATCTAATATTTTCCAATGTCTTGTACCTTTGACGGTGTTAACCATGTTGTCACGTGGATGGGAACCTGCATGGAACTGATATGCAGATGTGGTTATGCATAGTAAAACTAGGCGTCGTAAGCTCCATATATGGTGATTTCGGGGAGGAGACAAGGTGGAGATGCACGCACGCACAATCTTCTGTTGACTGGGATTTATAAAGGGATTTGTGCGCAGGTTTTGGCATACGCATGGTTTTATAAATCTGATTTTTTTGGTGCGTACGCAGAATCTAGCTTTTGCGCGTACATACACTTTTAGGATGAAATCTACACAAAGTTTTATAAATGAGGCCCCAGGCCCCACGGTTCGGCATGTATGTGATTCGCGGATTAATTGCTAAGTTTAACCATAATAATGTGAAAGTTTATCATTTGGATGTGTTTTGTCATGCCAATTTACACATTCAAACTATTTTAAACACAGAAGAAAATCGGGATTCGCACGCCTCACACACCTGAAGCACGCTCACGCAGAGAGAAAGAGAAAGCACTTGAACACCAAATTAATTCTTCTTTCGAGTTTACTTGCACTTGAATGGACACATACACACAAAATTTTGTCAAAATACCCGTCTTGGCATGTATTCTTTCGGTTATGTCATAAGTGAACAGTTGAGAAAGAAACCGGATGTAAGTATATTCGGTCCGTGCATTCGTTCTTAAAGTGACAGCAGCCTAATATTCCTGCTGTTGTCTGTGTCATAAATGCTAATAAAATGAAAACAAAACATCATCATTATCATCTACCATGATCGAGAGAAAAGAAGATAGTGAGGAGAGCAGTCAGGATTAAAGTAATGACGACAATTTGTAGGATAAGTGTGCTGCCTCAAGTGTGAGTACCAAGCAGCATCTCCAGGTGCTCTCTTGAGAACCAGACCAAAAAAAGTTATGTGCACCCCTGATTATAAGCACCAAGTTCCCGTACGAACAGAATGGATCAATTATCCGCGCAACATGACAGAAGCCCGCTTTATTTAATTGTGCGTGCATGGCTCACGAATTGCTGTATACTATGCGTGCGTTCACCAGCGCACTCCAAAAGTGTGATACGATTTGTGCGAGCCGTTCCTATCACGATGCTGAGAAAACATCATCCTGCACCAACACAAATTAGAAAGACCTCCTTTACTAGAATTGATCACGTTCCATTGTATTTATTGTGGTAAATTGGCTAACTTGTAGAATTTATAATAGATTATCTGTTAAGGGAATAGATTTTTCACTAACTGTGGCATGTTGTGGCTGGTTTCTATGTGTATAGGCTGGTATTACCTGTAATTATATCCTTATTATAACAAATGCTATAAATATATTACAAGACAATTACAAGAACTATACTTTTTCATAAGGCCAAGTAAAAGTTAGAATCAAGACAAGCACTTTAAAGTCTGAACCTTCTTGAATTATTGACTAAACAATTGGTTTTCCCCATGTGTAAAATGTGTTCTGCTAATAATGAGAGATATTAGGAAAAACTTGATGACAGGAAATTAACGTTTTCAATATAAGTACAGTTTAAGTAATGTTCTTTAAGTAAAATTCTGTCAAACTGATAAGATTTTAGATGCTTAAATAATATAAAATTATGCATGTGGATGAAACCACAAAAGACCATGGAGGGATAGAACTCTCCTCCTCTCTGGACGTCCAGTGGGGTGGGTGGAGAGATAGAGCTTGGTCCACAACTGCACCACGGCTCAGGTCCACCAGTGCACCAGGACCCTCTGCTTCATGGCCCAGGTCCGCCAGTGCACCAGGACCCTCTGCTCCACGGACCAGGTTCACCCATGCTCCAAAGACCAAACCCAACGATGCTCCAAGGTCCAGGTCCACCCACGCTCCATGGTCCAGGTCCGCCCACGCTCCATGGGACAGGTCCGCCCACACTCCATGGTCCAGGTCCGCCTAAACTCCATGGTCCAGGTCCGCCCACGCTCCATGGTCCAGGTCCACCCACAAATTCGGAGTTCAAGTTCAAGTTCATGCAATGTTTCTTTGCTTTGTTTGTTATGTGCCTCCTGTCATGTGATTCCCCTATCCTCATGTGATCTTGCCATGTGCTTCCCTTGTGTATGTGTCATGTTCTTATTGGTTGATTTAGTCTGTGGTTTCTTAGTTCTGTTTTGTCATTGGTTCCCTTGTTCCTTGTGTCACTTGCCCATTGGCTGCTGTTGTCATGTGTTCTCCAAGTTCATGTATAAATAGCCCTCATGTTTCCATTGTATATTGTCTAGCTTTGTTTGTGTAACCACTGTTGGTGAGTCTCATGTATTCAAGTCAAGTTCATGTTTTTGGTTATATTATGTTTCAAACCATGTTAGTTTCAAGTTATCGTTTGGTTTTGGTTCACTTTTGCATTTATAATAAACTGCACATGGGTTCTCAACGCTCGCCTTCAGTGGACTTCAATTACAAGAGAGGTGTTTGTGTAGCTTGTATTGTTTTTATAACACATTTCACATAACGTCTATCTACCATCTTTCAGGGGTGCCCAACCCTGTTCCTGGAGATCTACCTACCTGCAAAGTAGGTAGGCAGGGCTCCACCCTGGTAAAACACACCTGAATCAGTTAATTAAGATCTTCAGGAGCTCTTGATAATTACAGGCAGGTGTGTTGAGTAGGGCTGGACCTGAACTCTGCAGGAAGGTAGATCTCCAGGAGCAGGGTTGGGCACCCCTGATCTATATGCACACTAGTCATAGAACACTATCACGTTTGTTGTGATATATGAGATATATATCTTTTTATTTCATCATCAGCAAGGAGAAGAGAATTGTTGTAGGCTGTGTTTTTATCTGTTTGGTGCTACAATTGATAGGCTACATCCACTCTCCTCACATCAAACAATTTTTGTCATCAAAAAGACAAAGATGCTGCATGTGAGTTTCTTTCTTCATCTTTGTTTATTTCTATATCTTACACTATTTAATATCAACTAGGTGATGCAATGACTGCCCCTTCTTCACAATATTATAGGCTAATTGTTAGGTGCATCAGCTCCTACAAGAAGATCTGCTGGCTGTCAGCAATCATATTTTATTTCATTGAGCAATCAATAAACACCCTGGCACTGAATGTGCTTTTGTGGTCTTATAACTTTTTCTCATGAACGAATACCATTTAGCAGACACTTACCAAGCATAAGTGTGATAACCACATATCCTGTGCTTGCACCATCCCGCAGATAAACATATCCTGTTTGTATCTGTCTATATATTGAAAAAATGCAAAGTATCTTTATGAGCTAGCATGACATCATGTCGTATAATGTTATGATGAAGGTATTTGTTTTTATTGAATTAAATATTTTACAGATATTTAATATTTTATATTTAAGTCATTTACAGATGACTTCTCATCTTTCTTTGAAGCTTTGAAGCACAAAAAATAATCCATTATAAAAAATAATCCATACAGCTTCAGAGGGTTAGTAAAGTCCTTCTGAAGCATATTTCACAAGTTGACTTCTTCCACAAGAGTAACTTCTGATGTGATGTATGAAGGATGTAGGAGTAGTATCGGGTCAGGGGTTACTCGTCTCATCCACCGCAAATCAATACGTACGTTTGTCTGCCGGAAACTAGTTATTATACTTCATAAAGTTTTAAATATGGATATTTTTCTTACAAAAACCCATTGCTTCAC